>UFQX01000499.1:47438-122116 GCA_900497675.1 Arapaima gigas | reverse complement strand
TTGAAAAAAAAAAAAAAAAAAAAAAAAAAAACAGGGTGGAATCCTTAGGCTTTCGGGAGCAAAACAGCAAAAGCTTCCAGCCCCTGCATTTTAGCACATTACTGGTCACAACCTCTGCAAGTGACAATGAGAGGAACGGTGACCAGAGCCCCGGCAACTATGTTTGTTTGGTTGCACCGCAGCCGTGTGACACAGATTACACACAGGTATCTATAGTCATGTGTCAGATGTATTTCCCCCGTCAGGCGAGATGGTACATATCTGCACAGTGTCCCATTAGAACAATGAAGGTTTGTATCTATTATGTATGAAGTTACGTATAGTGTTGGAGAGATGGACTGTATCTGATAAGCTTTGATAAACCTTACTTTGACAGGTCAATAAGCGTATGAATCCCGTAGTGTGACAGGCATCACGTTACCCTAACCACTCTTTTATGTATACAAATAGTTTGTGCCCATCATTCTGTAGGTCTTTTATGAACGCATATCTTACTTTTTGTAAAAACAGACTGTACTGTAGTTCAGTAAGGCCTAAACAAGGGTGAAGATACAGAGAACATCTACAGTACATTACTCCAGAGTGACAAATGTTTCCTAAATGGAAAATGCAGCGGTAATTCAGCTAAACTTTTAAAGGAAATAAATAACACATTGCCCCTTTTCTCTTTCCACTTACAATCCCTTGCTTAATTTAAAACAAGTACGTGAAGTTGCAGATGAGAACTTTCAGAGTAAACACAAGTAGACAAGACCAGAATGAAGCGGCTCACTGATTCACTGATTTCCCAAGATGCATTTGCATGGAAGGGAAAGACAGTTGCAGGGTAGCATAATAAAATGATAAATTGTTCTTTTTACTTTGATTCTTCTTTTTTGCCCTTCACTGGAGATAAAAGTCTAACAAACACAAGTGGTGAGCTTCAGTGCAACATCTGCAACCAGATGTAGAGACTCATTAGTCGAGATGTTCAGCTCACCATGGAGAACACTGCCCAACAGGTCAATGATGGCACGATCGAACCTTTGAATCTGAGTCATTTTGTGCTACTCAGATGTGCATACAGCACATACACTCACCAGACTCAAAGATGAAAAGTAAGATGGTTCTTCCAGAGATGCTCCATGAGCTCTTCTGTGGTGCTGATGAAAAGTCCTTTGTTGCCTGGATACGAGAAATGATGCACTTTGTGCACGCTCACTGGGGGACACAATCAGCAGGGTCTTGGAAATGTGGTGTTCAACTGCAGTCATGATGAGCTGCTTGTTACCACAGCTTCATCACTTGAATCCTACACTTCTCAAACATTGTGGTCCATACTGAAGGTAAAAAATCATCCCCATCTTTAGGAGCATCCAGAAAGGTAGGAGTGTATGTGTGGGAGCTTGTATGCGTTTAAGAACTTTTGTCAAGAACTTAAGGCAAACTTGGGCCATTAAATGATCAACATGCACGAAAGTTGGAAAAAGCTCCTGATTCACATTCGACGCTACAACCAAACATAACTATGCCCACTTCAGGGTTAACAGGAGCTGGCGGGTGGCCACATCAGGGTTCCTCAGAGCGCTGCTCCAACAATAGATAGCAACCTGTCACTCCTAGTTAATGATTCATAGGGGGTGGAGAACTGAAGACAAGGTCACATGATGGGGACCGGGTTACCTTGGCAGTCACATCCATGTATGGGGATGTATTAAAAGCTAACTTATTAAAAGCGTTTGGCTTACATTTGTTTGCGTAGAAGGGAGTTACTAAACTTACACCTTTGGTCTTAGAATATAACTACTAAAGCGATTCAGGTAAAATCATTGGTGTCCATAAGTGGAGTCCATGACGAATGTATCACAGCCCAATCCAGAAGACCCTAAGGAAAGGATCATTCTGAACTATTTGCCATATCTGCTTCAAGTCTAAGGTGCAGCAGACAGTATAGAGGTTTGAGCCTCCACCTTGGACAGAATTTGAAGGATCCTGCTTTGTATCCCTGCTCCTGCTGGATTACCCTTGAGCTAGGTACACTACATGGCCAAAAGTATGTGGACACACCACACCCAAATTTGCTTGTTGAACATTTCATTTCAAAACCATGGGATTAATATGGAGATGGACCCCCCCTTATAATATAGGTATAACAGCTTCCACTCTTCTTGGAAAGTTTGCAGTAGATTCTGAAACATAGCTGCAGGGATTTGCACCCATTTAGATACAAGAGCATCAGAGTGGTCAGGCACTGATGCTGCGCAATGGTGCCTGGCTCACAGCTCACATTCCATTTCATCCCAAAGGTGTTCAGTGGCATTCAGGTCAGGGCTCTGTGCGGGCCATTCAAGTTCTTCTACGTCATTTCTTTATGAACCTCACTATGCGCACAGGGACATTGTCATGCTGAGACAGAAAAGGGCCTTCCTCCCCAATCTGTTGCCACAAAGTTGGAATCCCATAATTCTCCAGAATGTCATTATATGCTGCAGCATTAAGGTTTCCCTTCACTGGAATCAAGGGACCCAAACAATGAAAAACAGCCCCAGACAATTATTCCTCCACCACCAAACTTTACAGCTGGCAATATGCATGCAAACAGGTAGCATAATCTTCAAACCCAGCATCTCCCAAACCCAGATTCATCCATAGGACTGCCAGATGGTGAAGCGTGATCCATCACTCCAGAGGGCGCGATTCCTATGCTCCAAAGGTCAATGGCAGTTTGCTGTACAACACTCCAGCCAACCCTCGGCACTGCGTAAGGTGGTCTTAGGCTTGTGTGCAGCTGCTCAGCCATAGAAAACCAGTTCATGAAGCTCGTGACAAACAGTTCTTGTCCTGATATTGCTTCCAGGGGTGGCTTGCACCTCCGTATTGAGTGTTGCAACCGAGGACAGTCAATTTTTACACGCAACAAAGTTTAGCACTCATTGGTCCCATTCTGTGAGCTTTTGTGTGACCTACTGCTTTGTGCTTCACAACAACAGAGCCAATGGTTGACCGGGGCAGGTCTAGCAGGGCAGAAATGCGACAACCTGATTTACTGGAGATGGAGCATCCTATGACAGTGCTGCATTGAAAGTCACTGATCTCTTTAGCACGACCCATTCAACTGCAAATGTCTTTCAAGTGAGACTGCATGGCTGTGCGCTGGATTTTATGCAACTCTTAGTAATGAGTGGCTGAAATAACCCAGCCCATTAATTAGAACGGGTGTCCACTTACATTTGGCCATGCAGTATATTTTCCCAAAGTTATTCAAGTAAAAACTATCCAGCTGTATAAATGGATAATCACTTTTATGAAAAGCATCACGTCAATGTATGTAAATTGACTAATATAAGAACCTCTATAAAGATCTCACACTCAAAAATATACAAAGCATCATTTTCAAAAGTGAAAAATGCCCTTAAACCCTGCTGCTCCAGAACATAAAATTCAACAGGAGTCACCATTGTGCATTCACAAAAATTGTCAGTACAAATGACACAACACTGATACCTCACGAAAAACAGATGGCCTATAGATCTATACACACATAACAGATGTGGACTCCAATAGTTTTTAAATTACTCAATTATTTATTTCAGCTTTACAATTCTCCAGTGACATTAAGGGGCTGACACGCTGTTTCCATTCTAAAAAGTTCACAAGATTTTCCTCTAGAAGAGGGTGTTTTGAGCTCCAGCTGCTGCCTGGTGGACTTAGATAAAAAGGCTGTATAGCAGTGTCACATGTTCACTATTTAATGGTTAATACAATTCTGCGAAACAGAGGTCTACAGACACCTAATTCTGTATTTAATGCACTGCACTGCAATCTTTACAACCACAAGTGCTGTCAGAAAGGCCGTGTCGAGGATCTCTGCGTTTCCCACACACTGTAACACAAATTCCAGCCCGTGACCTGCTGCTTCTTTCTCTGGCTTTTCACTGGTCCCTTAAAACTGTGAAACAGCCCAAAGATACATATGCAGTCAAGGAGAAAGAATATACCCTCTCTTCTATGGTTTCATGTAATATCAGGACACAATAAAAATTATTTGGTCCTCACCAGGTCTTAAAATTTGGTAAATCTAATCTTAGGTGAACAAAAACCCAGTCATTTCATTATTTATTGAACAAAAATAAGCCGACATGGAGCAGCCATCTCTGAAAACTAAGCACAGGGATCCCTTTTACCTTTTACCAAGTTGCAAGCAAATATAAGGCCGATTTTTCACTTTTACCAGTAACAAGAGGCATTTGCACCGCAATGTCACTTATGTCTTCGACTTTTGAAATTAAACCTTATGCTCATAAGTGGCGGGACACCTGTACACCCCATGATTCAGCAGCTTGTACAGCCACTTTCAGCAGCAATAACTTAAAGTAACTGGTTTCTGTATTGAGCTTCAATCTCAGATCATTTTGGATGATTTTTGGTTTGTCTGGAGTCAAGGGACGTTCTTGGGCTACCCTTCCATGAAAGCCATATTCCTCAGTCTTTTTCTGATTGTACAGTCAAGAATTTTAAACATAATGTTAACTGATGCCTGTAGATCCCTAGATGTAGCTATAACTTTCTAACCTTGTTTTGTGGGATGCTCGCTCCTGGGCAGACTGGCAACTGTTTTGAATGTTCTCCATTTTTGTAAATAATCCTTCTCAGAGAAGAATGATGGATTTCAAATTGTTTGGAAATGGCCTTATAACCCGTCCCAGATTGATGAGCAGCTCTGAGTTCACTGCTGGTGTCTTTTCTCATTGGCATGGTGTTATTACACACCTGAATGCTCCAGACCAACAACCAGGCAAAACTTCTGTTTTTATATACATGCTCACACTTCCCAATGATCAACTAATAAAAGTGCATTTTTTTAGCACCACCAGACTATTAATTGCCTTCTCAATTCCTATGGAACCAGTAAGAGTTTACTTTTATTTCCCTCATGGTTTCTGCATTTTAGCGTCCTTTTTTTCTGGATAAATAATGACATAGTGAACGTGTTGTCTTATCTGAGGCTAAATTTGTCTACTTGTACAATGACCTGATATGCAAAACCATTGAATTGAAAGAGGGTGTACCTTCTTTTTCATATGACTTCATATCACCACCTGATTTGGCAACCTGGCAAGTCATATCACACTGAAGCCCAACTCTTTATTTCACAGAAGTCTTTTATATGTTATGTTAGAAAAACTGCCACATTCAAATAGAAACTCTGTTTTTAATCAGATGTCCAATTATAACAAGTTATTGCACATACTGGAACATCACTATTCATCACTATGGGCCATAGCTATGTTCTTATAGCTGAAAATGTGAAGTCACTGAATGGAGTATGGAGACACACTGAATGGAGACACAAGCACACCGAATATCGATGTCCATGTCAGTTCAGCACTCAATCTGCAGGCTCCCAAGTATCATACTGCCCAGAGGACCTGAGCTTCCACGCTTACAGCACACAAAAATACCATAGAAGAACTATGTCCAGTGTTTACATTTCTAGTGATTGACTTCTCCTTCACAAAATCACTGATTAATTCCAGAACCATTTGCATGTGTGTGCAGAACACAAAGAGACACACCCATGAGCCTTGAAATTCACAGTTGCTTATCAACATAATACCATTCAAAGAAGAAAGATGAAAAGGCACAACTGTACTAGTCCAGATGATCCAAACAAAAGAAACCTTTTTAGGCTACCAAAACTAGGCAATATCCAAGTAAACAAAACATTCAGGATTTTTAATTAATAATTGAATAATTACTGCTTTATCAAAGTAGTGAAAAACATTTCTATTGAAAATATGATGACATTTAACTATGATTAGTGTTTACTAATATTATCACTACTCTTTACACACAACATGTCCACCTACTGCAGTTTGTCTCAAATACTAAATGAATAGCACACTGGTTACTTTCCATGTAAAAAACACTCATGTGTGAGCTTAGCGTGACAACACACATTTGTAATCCTCCGCACATCCGTCTTTCAACAGACTGTAACAAAAAAGGTGCCATATCATCTAGGTAATAGCGCATCTAAATAAACATATAAATGTTTAATAGGTTGCACAAAACATTCTGTTTAAGCCAGTTATACTGGCAGCTGCTGGGTATAATGGAAACTATATATGAAAAAAGAAAAATACTGGATTTGTTTCCAAAATCTCCAGATAATGTCTCACAGTCTACATAAATTGATGCATACAGATTATTTACTAAAATGCACTGCAGAACAAGAATGTTTAAGTTACTCCACATCTGCTTAAACTGTTTTTTTTTTTTCAATCAAAATTATTGGGGCTACAAAACCATATATTTGTTGTACAGTGATTGAGAAAAGTATACATTTTAACCTGTATTCTCACTATTTTTTTCCTCTAGAAGCAACTTGAAAAAGCTGAGAGGAATTATGATCAAAGTGTTGCTGTAGCAACAAACAGCAGCATCAGCTGTTACTGGTCTTCCCAGCAGACACATTTCTCACCAAAGCAATAGTTTAAACAAAATACAGCGGGATTCAAAAAGAACTAAAGACCACCGTAAAGTTACTGCTCAGTAACCAAGTATCGCATTAACAAACTTTGTCTAAACAAACTTGTAAAGCAACTCACACTTTTTAACTTAACCTTACAAGTGCTCAATATACTACGTTCATATGATATTTAGTTACTAAGACATTTTTGAAAATCTTCACTTCTTGTTGAATCACCCCGTATTATCGTGTGCGTTGTTGATTTAACAAACAAAGAAAAGAGGAGAAAACAAATGACGCTTTAAACTTTAAATTAAAAGCCTCTGGATCAGTCGTGCAGTTTGCGAACTTAATATTATTTCCCCCAATCTTAACCCCCCCCCCCCGTTATGTACAAAATTATATACGAATAAGGATCGCAATACCCTTCAAACTGAAACACTCGTATCAGTCATTCTGAAACTACTATTTGAACTAAATTTAAACGAATTTACAAGACCGTGCCAAACACAGCGTCACGCGCAAAACAGATGGGTAAAATTAGAAAAAGGACTGCAAAGCAACGGACAAGAATTTAAACCACTAACAGCGGTTGAACATACAAAATTTTTAAATGGGGAAGCTGTGCTTTAAGGAAACCCTCAATCGCAGCTGTGTGTGTGTGTGTGTGTGTGTGTGTGTGTGTTGGACACGGGAAGGAGGTGAGAAGGTGCGCCTTGCCTGCCTCCAGAGGAAACGGTCCGCTCCGTTCATCCTCCACGTGACGAGCACGTGCGCGACCGACAGCAGCAGCCCGGTGGCCACGGCGGCCCTCATGCGCACGGGCAGCAGCGTGTACACGCCGTGCGTGAAGAACACGGTCCACCAGACGCCCTCCGAGGCGCCGCGCGGCTCCACCAGCGACAGCCCGACCGCCTGCAGCAGCAGCACGAGCAGGATGAGCGCGTAACACACGAGCCACATGTGGTCCTGATGGAAGGCGCTCCTGTTGACCACCAGCGTCAGCGCGAGGATGAGCGCGATGGCCAGCGCGAACACGAGCACGAAGGGCATCCGGTAGCGTCCGCCCGCGCAGTGGAAGCCCAGCATGACCGCGCAGACGAGCGCGAGGACGGCCATGAGCATGGTCAGGCTGCTCTGGTTGAGCCGGAAGAAGTAGCGCTGGTAGAGCCGCTCCAGCTTCTCCGACTGAAACTTCTTGGAGCTGAACACGTGCATGGCGCCGTGGCAGCACGAGAGCGCGGAGGGGCGTCCCGTGTCGTCCAGCCCCAGCTCCACGGACCCAGATCTCACCTCCTCCTCCCTGCGGTCCTGCCACGCGCACCTGGACCTGAAGCTGCGCCGCCCGGCAGCGGGGTCCATGTCCTCCTCGTGCCGCCACCTGCTGCTGGAGCGCGCGAGCCTTTTGCCGAGTCCCCGCGCCGGGTGCGCGCATCCGTTGACCACGGCTTCCGACTCCCCCCAGGCAGAGCGGTGCTCGGTGGCCCCTCTCTCGGGGGGGCTCGCGCTGCTCGGCCCGGACATGTCGGCACTTACATCAAAATTGTCGTTCAAATCGCAGTCAGGGGTCGCCGACTGTCAAATTCGGCATTTTTTTTTAACCACACTAAGACCTCATCTGAAAGTGGCAGGTTCTTCCTCTGCACAAAGTTTGATGGAAAGCGACGGTTTGCAAGTTGTCCGCATAACCGACCGATAATCCGCAAAAACTATCCGCCGCTTTTCATTTAAGTCATTTTGGAGAATCCTGCGCCACTTACTGCAAAATCAGTACAGGGCTCGCGGTCAAGAAAAATGAAGAAACTTTCCAAGCTTCAAACTTAGACCATCCCCCGACTCAGTCCAACACTGTTTTTGCTGTTAAATACGAATCAAACCGCTTTTCCTCGTGGGCAGTTTTCCGGTAAGCGAAAAACAAGAATTACGTTGTAGTCCAAAAATTTCAATCCAAAACATAATCGCAGGTGAACCAAATTATACCGGTTATAACAAGTTATTTTAGTTGTGAATTCTTAAAAAAGTATATATATATACATATGTGAGCAGGTTTTAAACTTCACCATATTAGCATGTGATGCTGCATTTCTGTCGCCGTCAACTCGGCGAGTTTAATTTACTCTCGGAACGCGTGAAGGTGACAGGTGTCATCGTGCGCGCGACGCCTCCTCGCCGTGCGCTGCGGAGGACCGGCGATGGCTGCGGAGCTACGCGGGGGGTCGCTGGTCCCCGCATGTGGTCATGTGCGGTCACTGCGGTCCACATGCGCTTTGAAGCATCCCGGACCGGTCGCCTGAGAGCAGGGCCGACTGGCGCCAGTCCGCCCGGCGGCACCGCAGCTGTCAAACATCTGCCGCGTCACGCCGTCCAGATGTTCTCGTCCATGTCACGTCATGCGGGACGAACCGCTTCTTTGGTCCGGGCGTTGACGCGGTTTCTCCAGCAGGGTGAAGCTAAATGCAATGCGGGAGTTTGCAGCGCGTCACGCTGCGGTTCTCGGCGTGAATCGCTGAAGCAGCAGCCGCTCCGCTCCGCTCTGCTGCTCCCGGTCCTGCCATTCAACCAAGTGTGATTCCCAACACCCGCCCCCCTGCGCTTCCATTGGACACGTTGCTTTCATGTTCAGCATTTCATTGGTTTCCCTCACAGTCACTCACAGAAGGGTCCCACGTACTGCACCCCACACCCCCGTAAACTGGTTCGCGTTATTTCTCGCCTCCAACTTGTGAGCTGAATGGCGTCACTATTTACAGATTCAGTTAGAATGTATTTTATGAAAACAGTGATAAAAGTCTTTTTGCTTCAAGGCCACATGTAGAGAGCAGCAGCGGAAAACTGTAACCGAGGGGTCCGATTGGCCCTCAGTAGAGTATCGAGCTCGCCGTTATTTCCCTAAAGCCGCTTTCGGGAATCTTTCCTCGAGTTTTTTTTTTTCGAAATATAAAAAAAAACGTTACACAAAATTCCCACCGGCTGTTAATCTAAATTTATTATTTTACCAAGAAAGTAGCTCCACTTCAGAGAAGAGCTTTTATGTTTCGAATTTATAACCAGCGGCACAGAGACTGAATCTGTGATTTTCGGGTTTTCATTGAAAACGTAGTTTAATGTGAGATTTTTAGAATAATTTAAAAATAATTAAAATAATTTTTTAAAAAATCAGCTAAAAACCGCGTCCTTATTCTCACCCGTGTGATAAGAGTTATGATATGGGATATGTTACATTTGGCACCTTAAAAGAAGAACATTAAAGCAATGTTTGTCGTTATTTTTCATTGCATCTGCGTCCTCTCAGCATAATACAGAATTATTCTGTTTTACCAGTGAATTTTACATTACGTTTAAGTATTATATATGACCAGAAACATAGGTAGTTTACAAACGGTCTTATTAATAAAATCCGTCAATTCTGTCGCTTTTTCGATATTTTTAAGGCTAAATAAATGTGCAATATTGCCTCAGAAAATAGTTTTGTGGTGTAAAGAGAAATGACCAAAACCTGAAATAAAATACTGTACTGTTGAATGTCTACCTGCTGAATTTAGAGCTTTTCAGACACTTATTTACCAATAAATCTCTAATGAAACAACATTTATCCATTTGTCCATTATCATTAATTGCTTTATTCTGGTCAGGGTTGCAGAGGTCTGAGGCCCATCCCGGAATCTCTGGGCACCAGGCTATGAAAGTATATTCTGGATGGGACCCCAGTCCACCACAGAGAGGCCACACACTATGGACAATTTAGAGTGAACAGTTAACCTGACACATATCTTGGGACTGTGAAAAGAAACCCATGCTGACACGGAGAGAACCTGCAAACTGCACTCAGACTGAGCTGGATTTGAACCAAAACCTGAAAAGTCAACTGTGCTGCTAACTGTGCTGTTATCAGAATAACATTTACCCATAAATTACATGTATTCACTGTATATTTTTTAAAATGTGCTCCTGTTTTTTTTAAGGTACTAATAAACTTTTTCATAGCAGGGCAAATTATGCCCACTAACATTTACTATATTGATAATTTAGTATCTTGTAATAATCTTTAAAACGTTCTAAAATGTTGCTGGTGTTACACAGCAGTCTGCTGTGTAGCTGCAATAAATAACCACTATACTAGAGATAAATTTGAGTTTTCAATCTATAAAAAATATGTTCACATTACAGCTCCAGAATAGCACAGTTTTTCCCCTCTCACCAAAATTAAACCTGAATAAACAGGGATGAAGTCAAACAAATGATCTTTGATAGGTCTCCTTCTTCAGTGACCCAGAACATTCAGTAAAAACGTCAGAAGTCGCCTTGTGTGCCTCCCCTCTTGCGTACAACAGTCACAGTGCCAATTGCATAATCCTGGAACAACACCAGAATTCCCTAAACATTTAAAAATAAGTCTAACACAATCAAAAGAAAAGCTGCGTAAACCATTCTAAGTTAAGATGCACTACAAAGTCACCGTTGAACATGCGTCACAAGCTGAGGAATTAGACTGATGAAAAATACACTTAAGTCTTTGTCTCACAACTTTCCAGTTGTTTAACATCAAAACATAGTTTTGAGAAAGTTTCCTAAAGTTTTTTTCTTCTTCTGGAAAACTTGTTTTAGATATGAACTTTTTTGGTATTTTTATGGTGTCTGGTTTTAAGAGGACAATAGCAGCTTTTTGCTGAAAAACCTTGTGAAACGTACCGAGGGCACTTGGGGCATCAAGCACATCCACAGTTCCAGTCACAAGGAGCCCATCATCGGTCCCATTAACACCTTGGAAACTGTTATATTACACAATTCTGTTGTATGCCACAGTGCCGCTTTCTTTTTTATTAATAACAAGTCATGCTATTGTACTGTACTATAATAAAACCGATTTTTATTGCAAAAGCATAAACATAATGGCTTGCTTTTATTCGACTAACAACATAACTAGTTAGTTTCAAACTACTGAATACAGTATGTGATGGTGCATGTGGATCCTGCGCTGCTCCTACTATGCAGAAATCTTGTTGCACAAAATTCTGCGGTTTCATGAAGAATTTTTATGTATGTGCATAAACTGTCCATATAAAATTACACTTTGTGATAAAAAGCATTTGTTTAAATCCTGAACAAATGTCCAGTTAATCATCAAATCCGGTTCTGTTTTCACTGAATCACCAAAACCAGCTCTGTTTTCAGTGATTACAAAAAGCATTCAACTCTACGCAGCACAATTTCCGTATCTGTAAAGCTCAGTCTCTGTTTGTTTGTTTGTTCTTTATGTAGCTTTGTTTTTCAAGCAACAGACTTCAAATTTACCATGCTGGTATTGCTCACCTTAAGTGAGGT
Source organism: Arapaima gigas (assembly GCA_900497675.1). Classification (NCBI taxonomy): domain Eukaryota; kingdom Metazoa; phylum Chordata; class Actinopteri; order Osteoglossiformes; family Osteoglossidae; genus Arapaima; species Arapaima gigas. The sequence goes on along the minus strand of UFQX01000499.1, from coordinate 110,343 downwards.
TTTCATGTAGTCAAACACATACATACACACTCAGTGCTACACACATTAGCGGTGTGTGATATTAGGCAGTTCACAGCTAATTTGGCAAAACAAAGACAATTTGTAGCCGGGCAGATACCATCTAATTCATCAGGATGAAGATAGACAAACAGACCACTTCACACAGACATACACACAGATACACACAGCAAAGAGGGATGACTTGCTATAGGAAAAATCCAAACTAGTGATAAGGAGTGCCAGGAGGCTGGTGTGCTGGAGGAAGGACACAAATGCAGAGCATCAGGACCACTCACAACATCTCAGTGGATCCTTCACACCCTGTCAGCCATCTGGAAGACACCATTGCAGCCTGAGAGCCAGAAGCACTCAGCTCAGGAACAGCTTCCTACCACAGGCTGTCAGGCTGCTGAACTCCTTCACCTCAGACCCCATTGCCACTACCACCGCTGACCATGACCGCAGACATTCACCCTATGTGTGTGTATATGCATGTACACACATATATGTGCATGTGCGTATATGTATGTGTACTTGTTTAAAAACTAGTTATCTTTTATAGTTTTACTTTTAATGTATCTATATTTATATTATCTTTTTATTATTCATTATCAATCTTTTCTATTTCCCTGTTCAGTGCACCATGGTCCCAAGGATCTCGTATACCTGCTGTATAAGAGTGTTTGACAATAAACAATTCTTGATTGGTAACAGGGAGGGATGAAAAATTATACGACACGCCTACAAAGTGCTGAACACATTACTGACACATGGATAATAACATTAGGTGATATATATTACTACTTTTCTCCTTTCCACACTACCACCTCTCTTTGATGTCCACCTGTTTCAAAGCACTACCAAGACTTATGTACTAAGAGCAACCACTTTTCAGGTTAATACAGTTCAGTGATATATAATGTGATACTATTTACCATTCCACTTTTTCACCCAGGCAACACCAGGTAACTCAGCTAGTTTTAAACAAAATCGGTTTAACTCTTGTACAGTTGGACTGATACACAAAATTTGCATATTGCTGGCTTTCTACATGAGTAGGAAACATTTTTAACCTCTTAAAACCATAATAGTAAGACAAGATGTAACAGTGGTGGGGAAATGGACTTAAGTGAAAATCTTAGGAGTCAGTAAAATATTGACCTAAATATTTCACCTATATGTAAAAAGGGAAAATGCAGTCAATCTATTTGTAGGCTTGGGCACAAGAACCTATAAATCATTAATATACACTAATCTATGAGGCTTGATTTAAAAAATACTAAGAATTTTACTCCTCCTTGGAATTCACAATATTTTTGGTATTTTTTTCCCCATCAACCCTTGTAATTTGCTGACTCCAGATCAGAACATTCAAAAATAGCAAGATGACCACAGAAGTATTAATTTATCCAAACAAGACTTAAGTTTTCATGCAGTTAAGGCTTTTGAGAAAGTTGTTTTAAGCTTTACCTCTGACGTCACACCCCAGATGTCTTATTTCAGCTCAGTGTGAGTACTGCGTGAGGGTGCCTTGCTGCAGTGTGCACCACAGAGTACAGTACGAGTGCCATCATGTGACCATGAATGGAAGCAGGGCAGGTTCCACATTTCTACACTACTACTACTACTACTAACAATAATAATAACAACAACAATAATAACAATAATAAAGTGCTCACTGTTCAGGAAGGCACCTCCTGAAAAGCACACTGCTGCCTTCAAGATTTAAGGAACAATTATTTATTATACAGAATCAAAAACTGCAACTGGATAAAAATCAGCGTTTAAAAAAAGACACAATACAAGTGTTTTTCTTCCCATGTTCAGCATTTATTGGAAATATATATTAGTCATATTACTTGCTACATTATACAAAGTCTGGTCATGTATTCGAGGAAATGGTCCCATGCAGAACTGTTACTGAGATGCCCAACACTGTTTGCCAGATTTTGTTTTAGAGTAGTGTGTCACACCAGGAAGCAAAGGGCATGGTTCACTGTTTGCATGCAATGTTACACACTTTAGGACTGTTGTTTTCAAATACATTCTCGTTCCAGTTGCACTCCATGCCCATGCTGGCATCACTTACACAACACTGGCTCTTTGGACAAACTCTGGGAAGACAACGGCCAAAACCATGGTGTGAAATGCTGATGGCAGGTCTGCACTCTGAGGAGGAAAAGGTTCCTGGGTCTACTAAAAGCAAAATGAAAACATAATTTTTAATTCAAACAAAAGAGGCTAATTGCACACACAACTTAAATGACTCCCTGGATAAACAACTTTATAACAGCTGACAGACTTTACTAAGTCAGCACTGTAGACCAGAACCCAAAAATAAGTGCTTCAAAGTTAGCCCTTCCTAAACAGAAGTGGTAGTATGTACCGGTTAGCTTCTGTGAGTAAGAACCAATCACAGAATTGACGTGAATAGTTTGCATTAACTGGATTTGCATGACTGTAGGCCATGAAGCCAGTTCAACCTGGAGCTCTCAGTCTGTAGTGGTTTCCAACCACGCTACTCATCGGTCTCTACAACTTTAAGGAAAGCTCCTCTGACCCCAAAACCAGTTTTTTTTTCCTCATTTTTTTCACATCAGTATTCCTAACAAGGACCAAAAAGCACGATGCTTTATGTAACACCACAAGTACAGCATTGATACTTATACATGGCAATATGGTCCGATTGCAATCAGCCAGACCTGGTCCACCAAAATACTGTTACTCATATACAGGACCGACGAAACCCAAACAGTTCGCACATCATCACTGACATTCCTAATACAACAAACAGAACAGTAAAGCTACACACAGGAAGGAACATGCCTACAGTAATTACAAAACCAAATACTTAATTTGAAGGACAAATTTTCTTACCCCAAAAATGAGTTTCTCATGTGAAGAAGAAGCAAAAAGGAGAGGTAGCCCAATATTATTCAAATTCATGCAGACAGAAATGACAAAAGAGCAAAATAATTTTATATAATCTGAGATGGATACCGTGTGTCATATGGTTAACAATTCTTTTTCTCCCCACACAATACCAAGAACATACAAAACTTAACTGTTATTGTGAATACTTAACGCTTTTAAATTATTCGGTTTATTTAGTGTAAAAACCAATGGTAATCACCAACATTGTCAAAATGACTCAGTGCAACAGTATTAGTATAATACAAATTTTAACACAGTAAACATTCTTATAGCATTTGCTATTTCTGGATAACACAAATTACCTAATTTTCATTACAAATTTACCACAAAGGGAAGAGCTTACTGTTTGAAAGATAATTCATCTACAGTAGTATTTTGGGAAATCATTCCAGTGAAACGTTGGGCTCTTTTTGTACAGAAGATGTTTGGCCAGGCAATGTTTATATGGTGACCTTTGTTCCTGCCAGCAGTCGACTGACTCTATACGTATCTATTCCTCTTTGCTGTGCTCATCATAGTGTCCCAGGACTTTCTTCCTCTGACGCAACATGTGAAAATAAAGCTGGGGGAAAACTGGAGAGAAGAGGTCACAACAGGCAGTTAGAGGCTTCATGAAGTGACCTTCTTCAGCTATTAGTGATATGACAAACTGTATTCTTTAACATTATTTAATGCTTGTTCCAGGCTCTAGGTTTATCAATTAAGAATTACTTTTCCATCAAAGACACAGGACTAGCAGTTATCTCTATATCTATAAAGTTCAATCTCTGTCTCTCTGTCTGTTCTTTATGGACAGCTTCGAATTTCAAGCCAAATACTTAAAGTTTGGTACACATGTATTTCTCACCCTAACTGAGGTTTCTGTCTAGTCAAGTTCATTAAACTCCAACAATATTTAATATTTCAAAAATTTTAAATTCAGTCTCTCATTACTCATGTATGTCATGACCAGTGTCTATATACTGTAAAGTATTTCCCAGTACAAGTAGTGGATCTGAGAAGATCCTTTGGATTTTTTCCCTGAGGAACATGTACACACTTGCACAGACTGCAGCTTTCAGAAAGTACCCTGAAGTTCTAATGGACTTACGAGGGATGTAGGAGATCATGGTCAGGATGAGAAAGGTGTGGTAGTCAAAGGAGAAGTTGTACTTGTTGGGCAGGGTAATGGAGTAAAGCCCGGTCTTCTGAACATAAGGGAGAGCAGCATAGATGGTGAGAAGCTCTCCTGTGACGCCCATTGGATACAGCACAATGAAGAGGGTGTACCTGCGTATTGCAAAAGGCAGATGAGATTATCACATACGCACTCAGGTCCTGATTTCAAATTATGGTAGAATTACATAAAGATGATGTATTTAATAGTGACATTAAACCCTTTCCTGGTCTACAATCTTGCACTGCACTTGCACTACCCTTTCTCTTCTCCTCAAATTCCTACATTTACCTCGTGCCGGTCGTCTACATATACACACAAAAATGCAGATATACATGTTTATACACAACATACAGTATGGTACCTACAGAAAGTCTTCGTGTATATAAGTAATCTACTTTATGAGTACAGTTTAAAATAAGCATTAAATCAGATTTTAGCTTTATTTATGCAACCTGAGAGAATAATCAAACCTTAAAATATTTTTAGTAAGAAATGCAATTAAACTCATTTAGCGCAGACTCAGTAAAATAAAGAAAGCTGGTTCTGTCATGGGTCAAAGTCCTGACTAGGTGGAAGCCATGGCAGAGGCCAAGATGAGGAGGAAGCTACAGCCTATCATGGACAATGATGAACACATCCCCTAAATGAGGTGATCACCATGGGCTCTTTTAGAACCAGGGTTATTCAACTTAGGTGCACCAAGAAACACTCCTTGTTACCAACAGCCATCCATTATGTGCATTATGAATCTCTTGTGTTATGTTCCTATGTGTTCAGCTGCTGTATGGCAAATTTCTGTGCAGGAAACAATACAATTTTACCCTACAGTCTAGGGTTGGGACCTTTAGCTGCTTACAAGGGTTTAGCCATTTATAACGCAGGGTATTTTTACTATAGCAATTTAATGAAACTACCGTGATCAAGAAAAGTACAGCAGGTTGCCATATAAAAACCTGGGTTCTTTGAGGGAAAGGTGGGAGCAAACACACCCTTATTACAAAAGATTTCTATATGCACTAAATGATAATAAATGGAAGTAAAGAAAAAATTTTTGGAAAACGTTTTTTTCGAACATACATTTGTGCAATAGTATGCCACACAGGACTATAAAAGAATTCACAAGTGATCCCTCAAGATCGTAACCAATGGCAGTAGAGGGAGCAAGGGAAGAAGCAGATTCAAGCCTTGTGGAACATCCCTAATATATTTAAGCGGACTACGCTAAGTTTAAAATTCATGAATTGTGCTGGATGGCATGGTGATGCAGAGAGTAGCACAACCACCTCACAGCGCCTTGGCTGTTCGGGTGTGGGTTTCCTTCCACAGCCGAAAGACGTGTTTCAGATTAATGGGTCCCTAGTTAGTTGCCCATAGTGTGTGCAGTCACCACGTGATGGACTAGTGCCCAGTGATTCTGGGATAGGTGCTGGATTGCCAAGACCCTGAATAAGATAAAGCGGTTAATGAAAATGGACAGATCCATGAATTGTGCTGTAAAATTTTACACTAAATATGTATCAATGTCAGCGCACACAGCATACAGTCACCCCAACAAAGATGTAAAAAAAAAAAGATAACCATTTCACCAAATCCCAATTCCCAAACTTGAAGAAGGAAAGAAATGCAGTGTACTTCATGGGAAAAGGTTATGTAAAAATATTTGGGTTATATTTATAACCATTTACTATTTTTAACATCTGAATAGATTGAAGCATGCCTTAAATAGATTAATGTTAGGAAACCATGCCGAGAACTTCCAAGAACTCTGCAATGGCGTTGCCTGCAAATAAAATGAAAACTGGAAAAAAGGGGAAAAAACTGCTGCTTCAGTTACAGTTGCTCCAATTGACACTTAATTTAATTTAACCTTCGAGTATCTTACAAAGAGAAAAGTTCTTTAAAAAACAAACTGATCTTTGATAGAAATGGATGGCTGATTCATAAACTACCAGCAATGCAAGAAGTGGAGAATGAAGCAAAAATGTGATCTTAGGCTATTAGAAAACCTGTTGCTGTGGGGCTGAGAGCCAGCGTTGTGTGGGTGGTGCTGTCAAGCGTGTCATTGGCCAGCAACACACACACCTCTGTTACAATGATCTGGTTGCTGCTAAACAACCATTACATGACCCACGCACCAAGATGCAGAATTAAATAATATCACTTCTTTAATATTAATTATATGACAGATTATTTGCATACTATTTGCATTACACTAAGCCCCTATTATTTTTAGTCCAGACACAAGCAACGCATTTCTGATGACATATCTGACCACACAGAACACATTACCGTGCCCATTTGATGAGGTAAGGCAAGTGATTCAAGAGGCTGAATGTGTAGAAGGAGTAACGGATGATCTCAGTTATAGTCCAGGCCACTACGAAAAGTAGGACACTGTCTTCATTTTGAACCTGGAACAATGAACCATTCGGGGGAAAAAAAATAAACAAGCGTTTAAAAAACCACTGTGACATCCGCCAACATCCATTCAGCCAGACTGGACAGTACAGGCAGGGCAATGCAGCACACAAGTCCTGATCTTTGAACAAAAATGCATTCTGTATCAAAAAACTCCATAATGATATTCACAAACATTAGCACAAGAGCCTAAAATTAAATAAGTGAGAGCAAATATTCCAGTTAAAAGATTAGTCTTAAAAGATGCATTCACAAGTGTTATTCACTGTCTTAGTAAATGACTTACAGATGGCAGCATATCACTAAGGCCGTCTTATTCTGAGATAAACGAACAAAAAAACATCTAAACATCAGCTTCAGTAAACCTTAGCAGTTTTCGGGGTTCTGTCAAAAAGAAAAAGTATCATGTAGAACCCTAACGTTAACAAAAACATTTCAATTCAGTTGAAATGAAAAAATAAGAGAAAGGGGACAGTATGGCAAAGTGCTGCAGAGATGTCATACCTCCCTCACGCTGTGTGTCACTGCCCAGGTGAGAAACACTCGAGACATCACCTGGAACCCAGTCAGCACCACCGACGATGGCACAATTCCTGTCACACAGAGGACAAGCATACACATCTACTACTGTATGTAGTACACAGTGTTATTAAATGTCAACTTGAAAAGCAAAGAATTTAAAAAAAAAATTCTAAAGCATCACTGTCAAAGCTTTATCAAAAGCATTTTAACAAACAATTCACACAAGAACAGTTTAAATGTGTTTAAGTGGGTTAATGGGAATAAAGCAATACTTCATTATTCAAATTATACTTAAAATATGTAAGATAATCTTGCTACATATTCTTCAGCATAAATAAAAAGGGTGTTTCAAAAAGAACTGAACACTTTCATGAATATATTAATAACTAAATATATATTCTAAATCAAACTAGTCCAAACCAATTTGTAATAACACTTCATTGTGATGCTTGAAAGTTGTACATATTTTCACCTTAGTAACTCGTACCCGGATTTCTGCACTAAATACTCACAAAACCTGGTCTGATGTCCAATTAAGTCACAATGATAGACAAAAAATCTGCTTAAACAAAACAATTTTGAATACTGAATACATCAGCAGAACACTTCTGACATTTTTTTATTTCTAAGAAACATGTTTTTTCTAAATTGTTTGAATAGCAACTGATTTAACATTCATCTGCAAAATAAAGGCCTGTTATGACATACCACCAGTAACCTATACAAAGATAGCCTTTAGGGAGCATCAGGAGAGTTGTAAAAGTGTGCTGTCCTAGATCACAAATGCCATTAACTGGACAGTGACTTACTTAGATGATAATTTCAGTGTCTGTAGATGTAGCAACTTTAACCAAGACTTCTTTTGAAGAAATAACTGCAGGCTAAGAATAAGTTTGCAGCTTAAGTTTCAAAAGCTTATTTCAAACACATTTGCAGTTTTATTTTCCTTGTGTTCTGGGGCTCTTTTGTTTGCAACATAATGTCACCGATTTCGACTGTGTCACATTTATATTCAGGTTTTAGATTAATCTCAGTAAATGTGCCGCACTACTTCCACACGGCGGTAGCAGCGTGTCCATAACCCACACTAGTGGCTCACTGAACATACTCTACTTAGTCCACAGGGGGCATCAAATGAGGACAACTTTCAGTGAGGAAAAAAAGACAAGCTGGGTCCAAGACCTTCACAATGTCTGCACTTTGGACCTCACACACCACACTGGTGTTACGCCAGCTTCCAATCTTATCACTTTAGGAGGGTTGGACAAACTGCTTGTCTGCGTTCTTTACATTCTGTCTGAACGTCTGATTCAATGCCACTTCTAACTAGGTCTGGCAAACTGCTATTTCAGGCTACAACCCTGGGGGGGAACTTACCCACAGCACAGTGTAATATCTGTAAAAAGAAAATCAAATATACTGACATGGGTACAAGGGAAAAATATTTACACATTATTTTTATACATTTTATTCACGCACATCATCTTGTCTGAACATATGAGACTAACACTCCATACCTGTATTTTATTAACAGACAAATACAAAGCAAAAAAGCACTACAATAAAAAAAAAAACCATAACAAAGGCAGTGTCACCAAATTTAACTTGAGAAAACAACATGTTGCCCTAGCTACACTTGCTTGATTAAAACCAACAAAAAGACTATGGCAGTGAAAGCCTTCACTCAGAAATAAGCAGCTTGGGAAAAATATCTGAATATTAAATATCTGACATACCTGTTATTTAACATATATCAAACAACTGAACTTTAAACAGACTCTAGTCTAGGTAAAAATGTGTTTAGTTACACAGTGGCCTATGCTCTGCTCTGTCACTGAGAGCCACATAAAGCCCAACGTCTCAGTACTGCCCCCTAGGACTCACCTCCAGGACTGCACCAGTCTGGAAAAACTTGAGAGGCTTCTCTATGGAATAGTAAAGCCCATGGTAGCTGCCTTTGGCCAAGTACGCTCGGACCAGTCCCACGGCTATGACAAGCCACCTGGAAAATTAAACCAGAGTTCAAAATACATACAGACAGACATCAGATTTAACTACAGCACTGCAAACATGCACTCCCCCAAAACAAACACACACAAATGCTACATTTTCAGCTATACTATATACAACAAAAATTAGGCCAGAGATGTATGAGGACTAGTGTTTATTAAAATAACTTCTAACTTATCGTACACTCATTAAGAGACATACACTAAGGTAGTCGGGTCTTGATAGGGAACATTTTTCCTCAGCAGGAAAAAAGCAGATTTTAAGTATTTTACCATGTGTAAACTGCCAGAATAAATCTAAACTGATTACATGAAAATAAATGACAAAAACACACGTGTCTGCACTGTTAGAACTTTTTTGTGATCATTACAGCAAACATGCAATACAAGTCATTTCTGCATAGCATATAGACAAGTGTTTTTATGACACATTTACGAATGTAGGAAAGTAGACTTTTGTCATGAAAAAGAGAAAATGCATACAGGGTGATTCAAAAAGAACACTTTCATAAATGCATTACTCAGTAACTAAGTATCATATGAACATGTAGTATATTGAGCACTTGCAAATTTAATTACTTGTAAGTTAGATTGCAAAAAAATAACAAAAAACTGAGAGTCAGTTACACATTGGTTTATACCACATGTTCATATGATACTGAGTAACGTATAAAAGTGATCACGTCTTTCTGAATCACCCTGCATTTTCGGATCATTTACGGATATAGCCGCCTTGCAGAAGTATTCAGACACTGGCAGTCCTCTTAGGGAATCTGACAGTGCAGTCAAATTTTATTTGCGGTGATGGTATTTCATTTGAAAGCACTGAAACTGAAAATTAATCATGTTATGGTGACACTGGTCTGTGCAAAAAAATACAGTACTGTGCAAAAGTGTTAGGTATGCAACTTCAATGTGTGTTGAGAAGTACAGGTAGATTCTTATCTACCATCAGGGGGGTTTCTGATTGGTCCCAAATTCATTGTGCAGCCTGAGAATGACCTCAAGCACCCAATCTCAGTCATACACAACTATCTTGAGCAAAAAGAAGGAATCCTGCAACCGATGGTATGGTCCCCACAGAGCCCTGATCTCAACACGATCGAGTCAGGCTGGGAGGACATGCAGAGACAGTCAAAGTCTGCAGAAGAACTGTGGCCGGTTCCTCAAAATGTTTGGAAGAACCTACCAACCTCTACCTTAAACTGCATGCAAGTTTGCATAAGAGAATCAATGCTGTTTGAAAGGCAAAGGGTGGTCCCACCAAATATTGATTCAATTGAGGTTTTTCTGTCTACTGCACTTTTTAGAAGGTTTATTGATTAACAAGTATTCATGGCATTATTTTTGGAACCATCCTCGCTTTATAGCATTTTTCACACAGTTGCCTAAGACTTTTGCACAATACTGTATATTTCACAGAAGCAAAAACTGAAACATGCTATTTACATATTCATACCTAATAGACTAATACTTGGTAGAGCCACTTTCTACTACAGTACCAGCTTTGCACACTATTCAGCAGTGACTGTGGTCCGTGCTTGTAGGTAGATTTACTTCAGATTGGTCGGATTTAGCCACTATATTAGTGTTTATATTCAGCACGTAGAGCAGAAGCACAGCGGCGAACACTTGTGTGCATGGAGTTTACTGAACTCGAACACACTTTGGAAGTGCGGCATTCCGTAAACTCCATGTACACAAAAAAGGGGGACGGCGGCGTATAACCCGCGTGTTGCGGAGCCCGTCTCATTTGCATAATCCCTAGTAGCGCGCGCCGTTAAGACCCTTTGTTGGACCGAGGAAACGATGTGGCTATAATTGCAGGGCTGCGACAAACTGGTGGTCCTGCGCCTGGGGAACGAGCGTGTCTATTTGTGTTTCTGTGTGTGTGTGTGTGGGCGAGCGATTCAGCGGACAGGACCACAGGTCGGAGAACAGCGCAGAGTACCGCGTGAGCAGCGGCCGTGGCTGCAGGAAGCGAGCGAACACACACTCTCACAGCGGCGGTACGCACCCGGCCGTCATGACCACGTTGTAAATGACGAGGTAGACGGTGGCGAGTGCCCCAGGACCCTTTTTCCGCCTGTGGCTCACGTCGTTTTGCGCCGTTTTCGTAGCGACTGCCGTATATGCCGCCATGACTGAACAGCTGCTAGGCGGACCGGGGCTCGGAACGACCGACACTTCCTCCGGAAGTACAGCGCCATCACTGGAAAACCAGGGAACGACACACCGCCAGCCAGGGGGCGTGTCCTCGTCGCGCGGTTTAACTCCATGTGGCCCGCAGATCAACCTCCCATCCCAGCATTGTTTTTATTTTTTCCACTCTTTTTATTTTCTATATTTATTTTGCAGCAGGCATATAATATATATATATATATATATATATGTTACGTTATATGTTATATAGCATATAACGTAAAACTAGCAATCCAGATGTGTTGCCGTGAGTTAGAAGTTCACTGGTGTCCTGCGAGTGGCGCTCTTTCAGCATCCTCATCTTTTTTTCAGGACCGTAATTTTACATGTCCTATATAATGCCTTTTTTGTTAAAACACAGCCAAATGTACAGGCAATCGTGCTCTAAATTAGACGTGTAATATATAAACAATAAATAAATAAAATCCGGTGAGCAGAAGTCTTAACCCCCTCCCGTTAAAAATACGCTCTTCGGGCATTTTGTTAGTCAGCTAAATTTACGGAAGAGCAACTGGTGAAAGTGAACAGAGTTGGATGGATGAGGAAGGGCTATATTTAAATTCGTAGCATTTCTTTACACCGTTTTAGAGGCGACGCTGTTGTTTTCGAGACCGGACTCGCCATGCCTTTATTCGGGCAGAATCAATTCGACCAGGATGTGGGTAAGTCAGGCAACAGGATGTACGGACCCTCTTCCGTGCGCCTTCGGCTGCGCGAGCCCGACGCGACGTAGCCCCGCGCGCACACGCCGACTTCAAACACACGGGGCAAGAAACTGGGGCGCTTTTCGTTGTAATGTGTCTGTTTCTTTCTGACAGTCAGGTGTGAAGCATAAGAGAAGATGCACGGTGCTGTTTCACACGTTTGTGTATCACCCAGTGTCATGTTGTTACAGCATAAATGTCGAGTGTAATGACTTAATCAGAAAAAATGAAACGATAATAAGGAGTGCCAGAATATAGCGTTGCCAGCAGACGTCTTGCCAGTCACCTCTATGTCATATACCACAAGTAAGTACTGCTTCTTCAGTCACAACGTGAGCATGTGTGCCTCTTCTTACCCTGGTACAAATCACACAGCTTACCCCTCTGTTCCAACGCAGGGCCTCCAAGTTATCATTGACCCACTAGGGGCCGGAGTGGGACTCACTTCCAGGAAAGTGGTCCTTCACTGCTGGTTACAGCACAGTGAAACAGTAGTAACTAGTGTATCTGTCAGGCACCACATCCCAACCAAACCGGATGCTCCATGTGACAAACTAAACAATAATACATACAAAGAAAAGTAATCCAGATCAAAAATATTGACAAATGAAGACTGGCAATCATTAAAACAAAAGTGGCCCTTTCAGGAGCCACTTGTCTCTGCTGCTTTGTCACGTCGTCCTTGTCTAAGTCACGTTCAACGTGAGCGTGAATACGTCTATGTGCTCCTGGGTGTGAGGTTGTTACTCTGTTCTTCACAAGCCTGTGTGTAGAATGTTGGTAAAGGTGGTGCTGTACAAACATGCTATGGATTTGTATATATTGCTTCTTAAAAGGTGTGCCTGCTGACAGCAATGAGATTCACCAGTAGAGATATTTTATGCAAATGGTCCATGCAAATAGTTTTCAGTGCATTTTTTCTGCCAGCATTCATGTTTAAGTACAGTGCAAGGACTGCAATAATTTTGTAGGTGGTCTTGCATTGCAAACTCCTGGGAGACAAGTACTGGAATCAGAAAGTCTGACTGTAACTCTTAACAAGTTCTGCCCAGGTGTGAAGTGGTCTTTGCTTTTAGGAAAATAACACATACACAGTTTGCTTTTGTAACTTAGTAAAGCCATCTAGTATTTGTTTTTAATGTTTTGGAGTTTTATTGAGAACATCTAAGGCTACATTTTGCTAAGCAGTAAACTTAAATATGGTGGTAACAGATGACCTGAATGAGGTTTTGCATAAATCTTGCCAACTTTTCATTCATGTGTATAGTGTTAGAAAGAATATTTTGTCTAGTTTTCTTACAGATGATGTCAAATCCAAAACATTTTATACTAAAGGGAATTCTCTTGCATTTGCAGAAAAAGCGACAAGTGAAACCAACACAACTGATGACTGGGGCCTGATTATGGACATATGTGACCGCGTGGGCACAACTCCCAATGGGTACGCTGTTCATACCCTGTTTATGCAGGAAGGGCTGTACTAGCAATTGAGCTGGCATTTTTTTCAGATCTAGATTGTAGACACTTTTTTAGACACTTCCTATTAGAATCCTCTTTTACCTGTTACTCAACATACAGTGTTTAATCTATTAATTGCAGTTCTTTAAGTGGATATTGGTTTTTCAGGGATGCGTTTGTATGAGAATTCACATGGATCGTTGATGCACACGCGTATAAGATATGATAAGAATGGGACTAGGTCTGCATAAATGAGAATTACAGAGATTGCAACGTTTATTTGTGTAACGTTTCACTTTTGCAGACCATATAGAATCATTAAACTAAATGGCATTTGACCATTTTTTGGCAGCCTACCTAACCCTTCAATAGGGAATTGTTTTGTGAGCTGTAGCCTTAAATGCTACATAATACTTTTTTCTTTTTTTGATAGAAAATATCTAACAATTAGAATAATGAAAATTGGGGAAAAAAGGATAAAACGGTCTGATAATTAATAAATAATGTCAGTTAATAATAGTAACATTTTTTCTTGAAGCACATCATTTTTTTTTTTTTTTTTTTAGCAAGAGGAGATTTTTCTTAATGAACAAGAGCATCTGTCTTATCACAGGGAATTCAGTGTCTCTTTAGAAGCTGCACTGAACAATGTCTTGCTGTTGAGAATAAAGTTCATGACATTAAAATTTCATACGTTGGACATTAGTTGAGCAAGTGTTAAAAATGGCATATTTTATGCCACACTGCAGATGTTTTCGCACTGTAGCCCAATGCCACCTAAACATTCTCTTCATCCAGAACAAAATGAATGCATCATCAAATACCAGTTTAAATTATCAGTTTAATCTAAACATTGGTCTGATGCCTTTAAAACCAAGATAAACAAATATCTGCCAATACTTATATGATTCTGTTTTCATCGTACATCTGTAGTTTTAATATAAGATACTAGCTGTAACAGAAGAAGACCTTTGTATTAGGTATTGATTCATGGAACAGCTTGTATTTGTGTTGGAATTCTTGCATCTTTCAGAGCTAAAGAATGCCTGAAGTCGATCATGAAGAGAGTCAACCACAAGATCCCTCATGTTGCCATGCAGGCGCTCACTGTGAGTTGTTCTGACCAGTAATCCACTTTGCTGTTGATTCTAACTGCCTGGGGAATGGGACCGGTGTACTGTACGCTCTTTTGGGATGAGCTCAGGAAGCATTTGTTATTTTATGCTGAAAAGGTGTGAAATGGAACAGAGAAGCAATTGCTATGAATCACAGTGTTATACGCCTGACTGCCGCTCAATTAAGCTGTATTGCTGCTTGTTTTTTTTAAACTCACAGCTGTAGCATCAGTGTTTGACCATTACTGCAATATTTTTTGTAAAATCATAGTGACCTGCATAAAGTTACATTAGTTGGGCCTCATCTGGGACTTGAAGTGAGAGGTTATAGTTTCCATGTTTGTTTTCTTAACCGCTGTGCTACCCATTGCCCACATCAGGGGTTGAGGGGGGCTTTTGAGTCCCTGTCGTGGCTCTCCAAGTTTATTAGCTGACTGCTGAAGGTTGCTTTGTCCCAAGACACCCCGATTTCAGTGTGGGTGCAATGCTGGTGCAGTAGGGAGTCTTGGAGACCCTGTGTAGGACAGGCAGCTTTCTTTCTGTAGAGGCCACATACTTTTTATGCACCTTTCACTTAATATTTTCATTCAGCAGCAGGGTGAGGTTAAGTCTCTTGCTTTGGAGAGCATCCAAATTTTACCTCTATCACCTTTATTGTCAGATTTTTTTCCCTTACAGTAATAATACGGTTACACCTGCCCCAGTGATTTTTTTTCAAATTTGAAAATAACACATTTGTGTGTATTATACAGCCTTGCCTCTGTTCTCTGTAACAAGGCAGAATGTTTCCAGAATAATACATATCACCCATTTCTGGAATCTAGCATGGCTTCATGTCATCAGCTGTCCAACATCACAAATGTGTGAACATACCTAAGAGGATTTTTATTTTCTATGAAAAATATATTATTTTTTCTTTCCTTCAGTTGCTGGGTGCTTGTGTTTCAAACAGCGGAAAGATCTTTCACCTAGAAATATGCTCTAGGGACTTTGCCAGTGAGGTCCGGAGTGTATTGAATAAGGTATGGACATCTTGCTTTAAAAGGTGATAGTATCCAGCAGTTTGGTTGCTTTTTTGTGTCCCTTAGAGTGTTTATGAGATTATTCTTTCATACCCTCTTTCCCCCAAGGCCCACCCAAAGGTGTGCGAGAAGCTGAAAGCTCTGATGGTTGAATGGGCCGATGAGTTCCAGAAAGATCCCCAGCTCAGTCTGATTGGCGCCACCATCAAGTCCTTGAAGGAGGAAGGGGTGACTTTCCCTTCATCAGGGTTACAGGTAATGTATGCAGTTGCTGTCCATATTTATTATTATTGATATTCCTTACGTTCCCATGTTGAAGGTGTGTGCAATGCCACTTTTCAGATTAAATAATTTGCCAAGAGTGAAAAATATAAGATCTGTTTATAGCCAAAAGATGGCTCTGTGGCCATAAGAAATCAGTCCCAGCATCCATCATGGAAATCAGTGGACATCCAGATAAATGCTCTGAGTGCAGCTTTGAACAATGTGGAAGGCAGACCCCATAAGCAGTCAGCAGTGCTTTAAGGTTAGTTGTGTAGGTATTTGTTTATTAATTAATATGTGTTGACATCAGAGTTCCTCCACCACAAAGGCCAGCAATTCCACAACAAGTAAACCTTCAGAAGATGAAGACCTGGCTAAAGGTAAATTTCTGCAAAAAGTATAAACTACAAATATGTATGTTTTTCTGTCTTTGTCTAGCTATTCCTCACTATCCTTAAACTGTCTAACTGAAAATTTACTTTTATGAATCTTGAGAATTTGTTCTCAACTTCATGTAAGACATCAGCTGAGCAAATGGTACAAATGCTATAGTAGTCTGCCCTGGAGTACATCAGAAAGGGGGTAAACATGGCTCCCAACCTTCTGGTCACAAATTGAGTCCCTATGCCTCCTACAGCCATTGAGCTCTCGCTCCAGGAGCACAAGCAGCAGGCCGACGTCAGGACATTGACTGTACCAGCCGACCCATCCTTCAACAACAGCAGCAGCCAGGACATCCAGAAGGCACGCGCCCTGTATGACTTTGAGGCAGCTGAGGACAATGAGCTGACCTTCAAGGCAGGCGAGCTGCTTATCGTCCTTGATGACAGGTACCAAATTTTTGCTGACGTGGACACCCAGAACAAGTGTTAACCTCTTAATACAGAGAGTCCAGTCAGAAATGATGTGCTTTTTCCAGTATCTCAGTAATAACTAGCTTCGTGGGATTTTTACACATTACGGTGTCAAAAGCCGACATAAAGTGGTGCAACAAAAAAAATTTCTTGTTGATGAAAAGGGACAGACAGAATGGAAAGACTTGCCCCAAAACCTCAGTACAACAATGGTTTGCACAAGGTTGTCTCAGAACATGCAGTTCATGAGATCGTGAAGGAGATGCTGGGTTTCAGTTTTGTCAGCTCAGAACAAGATGATCAGATTCTGTTAGGTATACAACTGACAATTAGGCAAAAGTTCCCAAAGTCTGCATTGATATGCTGACAGTTAATTTTGATAGAATTTGGCTTAATTGACATGAATTTATGGATTCATCCCAGCTGGTGTTAACGGTGATGGTGCAGTGTACCACGAATGTTTTCTTGATATAAACAAGGCCTTTTAGTACTAACTGGGCTTATTTTGCACAACATAGCATACCGTAGCTACACTGCATTTTTGCAAATGGATACCTCCAGCCAAAAAATGCACATTTCAAAATGTGTGTCGTCTTGGGACAATTCCACAAACGTGGTAATGATGATTGTGCAGCTGTGACCTGCAGAGCACCCACATTTAAACCCAACAGAGCAGCTTGTTGATGAGGTACAATAGGATTGAAAGTGCAGGCAAAAAATTGGAATTGTGTGATACTGTCAACATCCATTGTGAAATGTTTCCAGCATCCTGTTGAATCCATGTCTCTGAGAAAAGGGGTCTTACCCAGAACTAGGTAGGTGTACCTACTAAAGTAAATGGAAAAAGAATGGTACAAAAGAGGTAAAATGACAACAGGTTTCAAATAAAAATAAAAGTATTTTTTCAATGTTTAAAAATGCACAGCTGTTGAATGCAAACATTAATGTTGATTAGTTGATGTAAAACTGGGAATTGCTGCATATAGTTCGTAATGCCCACTGGTTTGATCTGACAGCGACCCAAACTGGTGGAAAGGAGAGAACCATAGGGGTGTCGGACTGTTCCCCTCAAACTTTGTGACCACCAACCTGATTGCTGAGCCTGAACCTGGTAAGATGACTGCTTTCTTTGTAACTATGTGACCAGTTGAGTGCTGCGCATACTCTTACACATACCGTCTTTGCCCAAACCTGATATGTTCCTGAAAAGTATGGCAGCAGTTTCCGGATACCAAAGAAGTTATTCCCATTATGTTTTACCTGAAAAATTTCAATCCAAATTTACTTTGAATTGACCCTTAATGTCTATACCATTGCCTTGTGTTCTGGCCATTTAAATTACAAATTTTTGGAGATGCAAAAATTTGCCGCTTAAATCACATTTTCCTTATTGAGCAAGACTGAACCAACGAGGAGGCCAGATAACTTGGACAAGGCCTTTTTTGCCGAGTTGAACATACATGTAATTAGAAGTCTGGAAAACTGAAAGTCTGGATAATGGAAGAAGGTTGTGTAAGCTTTATCTCATAGGTGCTGAAAACGTGAAGAGTATCTTTATTGCACAGAGCAACAAATTGCACATGTAAATAATCTGCTTTCTAATAATGAGGCAACTGGAAAATTAAATGAACCCAACTCTTTCTGGTTCCAGTTGTCCTTGTGTCACACGCAGCTCCGCCTGAAGATTCCACCATAGAAGCTAAAATGGAACCAGAGCCTGTATTTATAGATGAGGTGTGTGGTTGTCATGTTGTTTGTCTGTTTTACTGAGCTGTTAAAAACATTGCTCAAGAGTATTGCATCAAATTCCTCCTACGTTGCATAACTGGCTGTGTCTAACTACTGTACTACCTGCTTACTGGTGTGCCATGTTGAAATTCTGACTAGGTGCAGTAGGCGTTGTTGGTCCGACTCTCTGGTTGCCCTCGTCATTATTGTATGCCAGGTATCTGCTTGTTCACAGGATGACACCATTTGGATGTGTTATGGGAAGTGAAGGTCTTGATGTTCCTTGTCTGCAGGAGAAGATGAACAGGACGCTGTGCTTGCTACAGAACAAGGACCCAGCCAATGCGGAGCCAGACTCTGCAGAGCTCTTGCAGTTGGAGTGTGAGTGATCCGCCTTGAACACGAGTACTGTTGTCATGAATTGGTCTTTGCTACAGTTCCTAAGAACTCTTGCATTTCCATTCTTTCTTTAGGTGCATGTGAAAACATGAACCCACTGATTGATGAAAAGCTAGAAGAAATTGACAGGTGAGGATCCATGAACTATTTGGACAGGATTTTTTGAGTTAAGAGGGGAGTATGTTAAACTTGGTCAGTAAAGTGATTTTTTTTTTTTCCCCCCTATAAGCAAGCAAACACTTTTTTTAAGCAAGACACTTGTAATAATAAATTTCATAGTAATACTTTTGTAATAGTAGTGAGTTTGATCTAGACCTTTAATTTACAAAACCAAGTTGTGATTAAGCCCTTAAGTGTGATTAAGTTTTGTGTGGCTCCTTCCTTGCCCCCCCCAGGAAGCACTCTGAGCTGTCAGAGTTGAATGTGAAGGTTCTGGAAGCACTGGAGTTGTACAATAAGCTGATGAATGAGGCCCCGCTGTATGCAGCCTACTCCAAAATGCAGGCCCAACCCCATTACGTGCCCTCAGCCTCAGGTGTTCCGCTGCAGGTCAGGATGGCATGAATAATTCCTCTAAAAAATTAGAAGGTAAAATAAAAAGAAATGAACTTTATCTGGTTTGGTAAGTACTTATTTACCTGGCTGAACATTGATTGTCAGGCTGTCCTGCTTAAATTTTCTTAGACGGGTGAACAATAAATTAAATGTTTAAGAGTTTTTAAGCAAAATGCATCATTTGTATTTTTGTTTTGATATATTCTTTCCTGAAACCTACCAAATTTGTTAAAAATGAGTTTCTATTTATTGAACAATATTTTAAATCTAGATGTTTGTTTTGGTCTCTCTGATATGGTCTTAAGTTGGCCCAGTGCAAAATTTAATTGAGCGAGTAAAATCTACCCATCACACTAGGAGGTAGCAATTTTGTATTATTATTATTATTATTATTATTATTATTATTATTATTGCTATTATTAGTCGTAGTAGTACTGGTAGTAGTATTCAGTTTTTTGGGAATTTGTGGACAGAATATATGACAGAGGACTTTAACTGACAGTGACAATGACAGTGTTTTTCCCTTCCTTAACTTTTTCCCATAGGGTTACCCTAGCCAGCCTCCAAATGGACCCTATTTAACACCAGGGGTTCCTCAAGGCCCCCCTGGACCAGCCTACAACCTGGGTCCTGACCAGCCCACTTCGCTGCATTCTCTCCCCCCAGCCGCCAGTGCGTCTGTTAATGTCCAGCCTCCTCAGGCCCCCTACTGCAGGTAACTGTCATACCTAATAACTAACCAATTTACTTGTCTACATTGTCTCTAATGGTTAATACAACTAACTAGACACAGATTTGAGAAATTTTAAAGTGAATTACAGTAAAGGCATAAACTTTTGCGTCATGTGCTAGAATGATGTGCATCTACTCTGAAGGTGTCATAACTAAAATGCAAACATTTATTAGCTTAAGGTTTTTTTCTGTCTTTCTCCAGCAGTGCAAACCCAGCGTACTTAACCCAGGCTCCTGCTGGCCCCACTCCTTATCCGCAACCAGTGGCCACTTTGAGTATGGACGTGCCGGCCTATCAGAATGCAAATCCCAGCATGCCCCCCACGTCTTATCAAATGGCAACTCCCGGTCACATTGCCACTCAGCCGCAGGCTTCCTACTACCAGCAGCCTCTTCTGTAAGCCTTAGCAATGAAGTCCGCATTTGGCCATTACCACAGTGACCTCCTCAGACCCAACAGAAACTAGTCTCATCATAAGGTGTTTCCTTTTCTTTTCACCATGGCATTAACATTGGGCTTGACTTAGCTGATGGACAGAACGGTTTTCTGGTGCTCCAGGGCTTCACGACAGTGACATGCGGAACAGTTTCTGCTGTTCACTCAACTCTGAAACACTTGTTTTGTTAGTCGTTCATTTCTAAGTCAGTTACCAGGTTTTGATGTCTGTGTTGAGAAATCTGGAACTAAACATTCTGTTCTACAACTTTCAGAAAGGTGATTCATGCATATAGAAGAACTTCTTTCTTTTACTCACTACACAGTATAGGCGGACTTTAAATTTTATTTAAAAAGCTCATTCCTTTTGGCAAATGTATACTTTGCATATATGTTAGTTGAAAATCTGCAGCTTGGGACACTAACAAAATACATGATTTTAGTCCTGGAATTTTTGGTGTATATTGGAAAAGTTTTGTTGCATTTTAAAAAGTTGTACATTTTAAATATTATTTACTTATTCCCAATTAAGTGTAAAAGATATGTTTCTCATTTTCATAAATTAAGTGGGTTCTTCACATTTAAAGTGTTGCTTAAAATTAAGTAGAAAAATACTGGAGTTACTTTTTTGTAAATGATTAATTCTAGGAATATCAATTTTGGCTAATGCTTCGGGAGGAAAGAGCACGAAACTAAAACACAGGTGTTAAGGGATCCATTCTTTATTTGTGTGTTATTTGTGTACCAAGTTTTCATGGGCTTTGGATGAAATCAATGCTTTCTGTACCCCAAGAACAAGCCCCACACCAGCTGAAGTAGACCAGTGCTCAGTGAGGGCGATGTTATAGCTCTTCAGTTGAGACTTGTGTATATTTGGCTTCTTGTCCTCATTGCATTTTGACCTGGTTGCGTTGGGAGCGAATCTTGACCATCTGCATGGTGTGTCCAAATGCTACAGAGAGAATAGTCACTAATATGCAAATATTACTTATATGTATACTCTGACAGGAACTGTATTCTGGCTTTTAATTTAATGCTGTGAATTAAAACTATTCTTTTATGGTTTGTATTATGTTTCCTTTAAGGAATAATGTTTGTAACTGGGTCCACACGTATTTCTAAATGTAGAAAGAGTTTCTGTTTTTCTTACCTGTTTCTTATACAAGCCAGATCAACCCTTTTGCAAAAAAAACAGCTGCTGATCATAAAATTTAAAGTAATTTTCAGTAGTTTTCAATACATAAGTAGTAATTAGATAAAAAAATACAGATAAAGCAATAAATGGGTAAACATTTTTAATTTTTAAATGAAGACCCACCACAGCCCTGGGGGGTTGGTTTGCCATTATTTCAGCATATACATGAAAGAACAGTAAACATTCTCTTTACTCTTTCCAGAATCTATTGTATGTAGATGTAAAATATCTTGCAAAACATTGCACCTTAAATTTGTAAGCATTTCTTTGCCATTGGATGCCTTGTATTGTTTAAAAATTAAAATAAAAGGAATTAATTTCAGAAGCTGCTGTGTATTTAGCATATGTAGAGGAATTTCCAGATGTTTCTAATCCAATACTGTTGTCCTATTGTACTCATTTTCTACCCTTACACTCTGTATGTTTGTGTTTGTGTAATGTTCAAGCTGAGGATACTATACAGAATGTACAGAAGAAAATACACACACACACACACACACACACACACACACACAAGAAATCGGATCTTCATTGCGCTTTCTCGCATGGGGAACGGGTGTTAAGAGAAATGGAGACGATTAAGGGCTTAAATAAAGGCCATCCTCTTGGCTGCTGACATGGTCTGCATTTGCAACCATGATACACAAATGGATTTCAAGAACTTCAGCCTGTTGAAGCTCTTCTCCAAATAGTGTCTTATCCAGTGCCCATATCCAGGCAAAAATCAGAAATGTGCTCAATCATTGCCGTTGCTTAGTTTTAATATTTAAAAAAAATGCCACGTTTGGTGATGGCCTGCTGTCAAATCAAGGCGACAAACTACTTGTTCAATATGCAACACCAGTGCTTCTCAAGAATATCTGTCTGCTGCATTTACGAATTGAGAAATAGGCACGGCCCTGTGTGAAGTTCACCTTCTCCCCACATCTGTGTGAGATTCCTCTGCGTGCTCTGGATTCCTCCCACAGTCCAAAGATGTATGTCAGCTGAATTGGTGACTCAGTTACCCCATGTGTGGATACCCTACTATGGCTTTCCACCCCATCCAGGATGTATCCCTACTAGTGCTCAGTGACTTGGGAATAGGGTCCGGACCACTGCAATTCCGACCAAGACAAGCGATTAATAGTGTAGAATAAACTCGCTATGCTTTTCTCCGGGATTGTTTATTTAAGAAAACTCAGAAAATGACCTATTCTCATGAGCTGGTGTTGAGTAAGACATATTTTTCATTGCTTACTGCAAACAAGTTAATGTTAACAGTGCCTCCAGAGTGTTCTGTCCTTCACTTGTGTCCTAGGCCTGCAGAAGGGGGGGATTTGCTGATGCTGTGATTAAATCCATCCCTCTGGTTACTGGTTTTTCTTTTTCCCCCAACGTTTTCAAGTCTTTCTCTTCTCCCAGGTACTCCACTCTTTGCAAGACATGTCCAAAGTGTGATCACCTCAGTCTCATCATTTGAGGTTCTAGTACGAGTTCTTAGATTTGATGCAAGATCGATCTATTTGTTTCCCTGGGTGTCTGTGATGTCCTTAAAAGTCTCTTCTGGCACGTTCATTCAAAGGTTTCAGTGTTTTGCTCATCCGGTGTCTTCAGTGTCCAGTTTTTACATCCATATGGTGTTAATGAAAGTACAATCACAAGTGTGATCTTTGTTCTTTGTACATATGCTGTAAAACACATCCATAACTATCAAAGCATCATCACTCTCACTCTCTTCTCTTCATACAGCAGAGGACATTTAGCAATGGCATTTAGAGGCAAAGCCACAGCAGATCCCCCTCACTCATGCCCAGCAGGCTATTCAAGATTTCTCTGCTCGTGGTTTGGACATTATGATGGGTTTTTGGAACATATATGATGTAAATTTGCGGCACCGCATGTGATGGGTGATATTTTGAGCTTAAACACACGGGGAAGCCATATACTTTTACAATTTTCTTGAGTAGTGCAAATCTACAAAATACAGCTTTTCAACATTAAAACAAAAAAAATGTACTACTCAAAACGTTTTGTTTGAAAATTATTGCATTAAAATAAAAGTATATGGTTTCCCCATAGATTTGAGACAAAAATATGTTACTATCAGTTGTTTATTTTATAAATTTTTATGAACGGTGCTGACTGTGTTTTATCAATATTATAGATATTATTGGTTCTTAGATGTAAAAATGAAACGTTATTAACTGAATAAAAAAAATAATAACAGTTCAATTTAATAATTGTATGCCTGCCTACTTATATGTCAGGAACACTTTTATACATCCTCATATCTGAAAAAGCAATTTTTGAAATATATAATAAAATACTTTCAGTGCAGTAGGCTGTTTCGTTCTTCTTAAAGTGGATAAACGTGCTATGTGGTTTATATCAGATCCTTATGCAAAGCAAATGTGACATTCCTCGTACTTCGTACACGCTTCAGCCCACGCAATGCGCCTTTTGCGGGTTTCATGTCCTCGGTGGGGAACAAACTGATGCAAAGAATGTGTTTTTTGACGATCACGTGATATTCCTCTGGGTCCCTCAGTCTGGGAGTTCTCTTTAAACGCTGCCTGCAGGGGATGGCAGAAACGGAAGACGGACACTTCACGAGCAGGACGACGTCCCTCAGAAATCTGTCGTTTGTTCCTAAATTTCTCATCGGAGGACATTTTGAAATTTCAAAGAGTGTTTGAATGATGCGAGTCGGGAGCCAGAAGTAGACATGTGACTCAGTCCTGACAGCCGTCAAACCGCGCGAGTCAATTTCGATTATTTCATTCAGCCTCTTTTGACCAACAGGAATTTATATCTAACGTTAACATTCTGTTTGTCATAGAAAGAAAAAAAAAACACATTTTGGTCCAGTATATTAGTCCAAGTTGTACACGTGATTGCGGGCGTAGCATTAATAAATAAATAAACCCACCGGAGCTCAAGTGTCCCTGGAGGGCAGCGGCCGCCCGCACCACGTGTCCCGCAGTCGAGCTCCAGGTGAGCGGGCGACGGCAGCCGGGCGGGTCGCGGGACCGAGCGGACGCGAAGCTGGAGCAGACCGAGCGCTACCCGCAGCCCCTCCAGTGGACAGCGGCAGAGCGGCAGCCGCCCCCCTGGACCGATGAGCTGGCCGAAATGTCCCGACACATCTACACCCGGCACAAGATCGGCGAGGGGCTGCAGAAGCCCATCTTCCAGGTAGGGCAGCGATCTGGCGCGACCGCGACTGAGATCAGTTTTCATTCATACCCGACGTGGATCAACCGTTACTCAGGTTCACTCCACGTCCGGGAACAGCATCCATGCTGGCCTGGACGTTGTGCGAAATACTTATTTAATTCAACGTGGTGTAGAAATTGAGAGAAAGTGTCAAAATTTCACACGATCTCCAACGCTACATTTACAGAGGAAAACCCACGATCAGTTCCCACGGTTCCCTTCATATCCACACTTAAACAGTGTTAAAACTTTCGACGTGCTTTGGTCCTCAACGTATAAAACCTCAAACGGTGCGGTTCTTTTTTTTTATATAAAGCGAGCAGCTTGATAAATCATATACACAATTTATATTACGTCATTATAGACCGTCGTATTATTTCACGAGGGACGTGTGAGTTGACCTTGGCAAACACCGTGGCGGGGATGTAAACTGCGGGAAAGGAGGTGACCTCCTCAGGTGGCCCCATTTGATAAACAGAGTTAGAAAAAATGAATGCACAACTGACACAGATTCTTGATATAACCCTGGATGTAGTTCACCTAAAAACGGAGTGAAAATCAGTGCATAAATAGCTCTGTCTCCCAAGACGCGCAAGATGTCTGGATGCACACGGCTGAAGGATAAACAGACACACCTGACAAGAACGGGCTTCTGTCTTACCTTTTTAGTTCAGTCATATAGTCTGTGTGTAATACAGCATCCACTGAGACGTATTCAGTCCCACCCTGATTTAATGATGGAATAAATTCTGGATTTTACACACTGTTCACAAAATATTCCAGGAGAACAGAATCATAAATATATATATATATAAAAACAATTTTGTTGATAATTTAAGGAAAACGTCGACATCAAATTCATTTGTTTTGCAAAAAAAACTGCTTCATTTACGTGTAACATAACGTTTCAAAGAATTTGGGAACTGAGAAGCATCCACCCGTCTCCGCTGCAAGTGTGACAAAGGCAGCGAAGTGCCGGCTGGTCCCCTTTTTTATGTTTTATTAGACGCATTACATGTTCATTACACGTGACATGAGGTTATAAAAGTGTTACTGTAGTGTATAATGTAATACCGCACAGAGCCGTAGTAAAAAAACATTATTATTTTATTATTTTCAATGACTATGCGGACATGTCCTCTCCCATGTAGTCTGGAAAATTGAGGACGGACTTATAATGATTTTACCTTCAGACTGAAGTGACAAAGAGCAGCTTGAGCAAACCGATGAGCCTTGCAGGTGTCACAGCTTGTGTCACGTGACAGCTGTGGGCATCACTGGGTGTGGAAGCGTGGGCCTTTTTGTGTGTCCCCCCCCGAGCGAGTGACCCACCCGCTGCTGTCTCGCCCAGGTGAACAGGGGGACTTACTCCCGGCGCAGTCGGCTGAAGAGATCTGACGGCAGCACCACCTCCACCAGCTTCATCCTCCGGCAGGTGAGAACGAAGGGGGATGAGGGACCTTCGCTGTGTCAGTACGGCACACACACGTACAAATGAACATATGTTGTCCCGAGCAATGTCACTTTCACCTGTGTGAATATTGAAATAATTACTTTTATAATTATAATGTAACATATATAATATATTTATTTGTTAGAAGCACTGAAGCAAAAGCTGGTGCTAAGCTGCTTAAACAAAGCTATTTTAAGCAGAATCTTTGTCCTCCTTTTTCCTCTGCCAGGATAGCTAGGCCTGTGTGAAAAACATTATTCTTACATAACTTAGTTTGACATTGCTTGCAGAGGCAAAGCAGGCTGAGTTCACCTTCCAAAAATTCTGCACTGTGACATATTCGTAAGTCCTTCAGAAGAAAAAAAATGTAAGAGCAGAGTAGGGTATTCAGACACTCCACAGGACTTTGCTGGCTGTTGTTGAGCGTGTAAGAGGTACATATGCATATATGGGGCTTTCAGACCCTTGTCCATTTTTCTAAATCACAAATGATGCAGGAATTTCATAGCTGGTGATATTTTAAAGCCCTCAAAGTTTGAATTTGTAAGTTTTTTAAGGTGGGGCTGCATGGTGCTGCGGCAAGTAGCGCTACGGGGTGACAGCACCTGAGATGTTTGTGTGGGTTTCGATCCAGCTTTCTGTGAGTGGAGTTTGCACGATCACCCTGTGTCTGTGTGGGTTTCCTCCCACCGTCTGGAGACGTGCAGTTCAGGTTAATGTGGGCATGAGTGTGTGTGGGCACCCTGCGATGGACTGGTCTCCCACCCAGGGTGTAGTTTCATAGCCCTGGGGTTCTGGAATAGGCTCCGAGCTGCTGCGACCCTGACTGGGATGAAGAGGTTAATGATGATGGATGGACATTGGATATTTTAAGGTGACAGTGTTTTTTTAGGAAAAAATAAATCCCCACACATAATGCCTCGAATCCTGTCAAGACAGCTTGGTCTCCCTGTATCAGATCTGGAAGGTTCTCATGTGTTCTGGCAAAGTTCAGACCTGCTTTAAGAAGGTTTCTTTTGAGCAACCTTATCTATCTTATTGGAGTAATCCAAAAATAAGCAGTTTTATGTTTTATAAACAAATGACTCTGAATGGCTCCCTCACATCAGGAATGACACCTTTAGTCTTTTTCTGACGATATGTATTAATCTATAACTTGATAAAAAAGTACAGTATATGCATACATAGTTAAAAACTGACAGGCACATTTTTTCTCACTTAAATCTAGGCCATCTCAACCATTCCTTCTTGAAATCTCCTGCACTTAATGGTGTTTTATACTTTTATTTGCTTTTCATCACTAGTGACCGACAGATAGGTGAGTCAATAAGCGGCTGGTGCCGCACAGCCCCGGTACTGTGCCTTCAGCCCTGGGTTTGGACCTGGCTCAGCCTCAGACTCTGCTTATTCTGGTCACGTTCACTCCCACAGTTCAAAGACATGTTCAGGGGAACCGGCGGCTCTAAAATCCTTGTCCTGTGTGTGTCGCATTTAATCTGCGGTAATAAATGAGTAAATGTCTGTAGGGACTTTACCATAGTGCGTCCAGCATTGTAAGTCACCTTGGACAAAGTTGTCAATCGAATACTAGTAGATAAACGTTGTGCTTTATTTGGAAAAATCTGTGGGATAAATGGAAATGTCATTTTGAACTACGGTTAACCCTCTAGATACCAGTCTCTCACATGGGAGTCTTCATCTCTGCACGGAAATTCTCAAACGCCCCTTACTGAGTTAAGAGCCTGATTTTTCCATTTATGTGTGGAGCGTGGAGGGGGGGGGCTTTTCAAAGTTTGCCCCAGCAGGGGGCTCTGCCACCCGTTCTTATCCGCAATTATTGTCTGCACATTTATTTGAAGCTGTGCTTGATCTTGTTGCCTCATCTCTACTTGTCTAGTCCATCTAGTGCGTCATGGCCCCTATACTGCAGGAGTCAGGAACCCAGAAAAAAAAACCAAAAGGTGAGTCGTCTCAGGGTAAAAACTGATGCGATCAGTCACCTGGACGGCAGCAAGATGTGATGCGAGTTCATAGTTTGTTGTCTTCCGTGGTGTACAGTTCATTTAGCAAAAGAAAAGAATAATGGAAACTGCTGAAACTGCCGTTGTGGTTTTGTCTGTGAAAATGGAGCCATTGTGGATCAAATTTTTACAGTATTAGATTTATATTATTATTCTTATTATTATTACATGGCTGTATATTATTAATGGAAGGAAACATCTGTTTATAATATATATAATATATGTTTATAATATAAGCTTTGCTATACCCAGTTTGATGGGTTTTGGTGCGAGCTGAGCAAATGTGTACAAGTTTAGGGGCCCAGTAACCCTTAAAAACTCTTCCCATTGAAATTTAAAGAACTTACATGCTCGATTTAAGAGATTTTACCTTTTGAGCTGATTTCCAGGAACTCATGAGGCTTGTAAGCAGGGGATGCTTGTGCTTTTGTGTGTGAAACAGGCACTCTGGTGTCAGCGTATTACACGCCAGTCCATTGAGGTGGCCAACGTCAGGATGTCACTGGGGATCAAGGCCAGATGTGTGAGGACTGAGACACCTGGAATTCCAGCATCAGTACAGTCGCCTGCAGACTTCCCAAAGAGAAACTCGGTTCCGCAGTGACTAAATGTCCTGGAATTCGGTGCCCTGTCGGACACGTTTGGCTCTCTCACTTCCAGCTGAAACCGCATCCTCTCTGCGAACGAGGAGTGCAGAACAGACCCTCGGGATAGAGAATAATGGCAGAAAAGCCCCAGTCATACCTGTGGGCAAATAACAGTGGCAGTAGATGGCGCCTTAGTTAAGAAAAGCGTTTATTATTGCATAATTGTTCTTAACCACTTTTACAGTGAGTGCTTTTTTTCTGTGGATGAAGATAATATTTTGCTAAAATGATGACACAACCGATGGTAATACAGCATTATGTACCAAGAGCCACGAGCAAGCTTGTTTGTTTGCTGCTTTACATTTAGATGTTGAATGTATAAACGTCTTCGCCACAGAATCCGAGAAACACGTTCCGCTGGGGGTTGGATCGGTGAATGAAAGAGTTGGAAAATAGAATGAAACCTAATAAGCTCAGGCAGCGTCGCAGCCCAGCATGTGGTGTCTTGTCACTTCATAAAAGAGGTGGATTTTGCACAAAACAGGTGCTAACACTTTAGAACAAGCCGGCGTTGATTATGTCTTATGGCTCGACTTGCCTCGTGCTGTTTTTTTCTGGTCTCGCTCACCGTGATGCGTGTCTGTTTGCGTGGCCCCGAGTGTCTTTCGCGCCAACGGCGTCACAAAGTGCCGACACTGCGGTTTTTAATCCCCGTACAAATCGGAAGGGAATTTCTCAGCGTGGTTAACCCCGCCTCGGCTGATTTTATAGTGCTGCCTCTCGGTTACGAGCGTTTATATTTAGCACCTGAATGGATGCTGAAAAAAGATGTTCAAGCTGTTGAGGCTGAAAAGGTCCTGTTCAGACACATGGTGGTTGAAATAATTGCATTTCTTTTCATCGCGTCGCATTGATCAGTGAATTTTTTTGTGCAAATTTTCTGGCAGCTCGGTGGTAAAACTCTCTCTGAAGGGGGAAGTGGGGCTGTTCTGTGGGCTTGACCCCCCCCTCACTGTGGGTGGTTGGACGTTGCCGGAACATCACGGTGTCAGCCATTCCACTCTTCCAAACCTCAAATCTTTGAACACCCCTCAGCTCCAGAGCTGTGTGATTTAGACCCTCGGTGAATCACCAAGCTTCACTTATCCCTCCTGCTGAAGTAGATCCAGTCAGTTCTGCTGCAAGTTCTGCTGGTTATGGCTGGAAAATAAGGCACAGATTCAAACCAGGACAGACTGCTGGACTCTCAAGGCCAAGTGTCAAGTGAAGAAGTCAGAAGGTCACATGACGCACTGGGCCAGAGGGACACAGTGATTTAAAAACAGTTTAGGAGAGGTGCACCTTGCTGTCTGTCCCCAAACTAAGATTATTCCATCAACACGCATGTGGATTTTCTGTTTACAGAAATATTTGAGTTTATCTTTGTATCTGTAAACCTCAGTTTCTGTCTGTTCTTTATGCACAGCTTTGTTTTTTCCAGTCACAGACTTGAAATTTAGCCACCCAGATGTTTCTCACTCTAAATGAGGTTTTTGTGTGGTTCCTTAAACCCCAAAAAGCTACTATTTTGAAAATGTAAAAATTTGCTCTCTACACATATAGTGTTTCAAAAGATGCGGATGAATTTTCTCATATTTCAAAATATTTCAAAGAAATATTTTAACACTTTTTTTGGAACTTTATATTATATTGTTACCCATAAAAGGTCCATTTTAGGTTATATTTTTTTCTGCGTTTCCTTCCTGCAAGGATTGCCAGTCCATTGCACAGTTTGCACATTTTGTGCGATTGAATAAACGCTGAATTAAATAAAATTAACTGGCTTAATAATGAATCCGTATTAACAGCAGGTTTTCATCCTGAGTCCAGTTTCTTAACCACTGTGCTGCATTCTGCCACCAGCAGCAGCCGGTGGAGTGTAAGTCAGAGCAACAAGGGCAAACGTGGGTCTGTTCTGCCCCCTGCCGCCTGTTCCAAAGTCGCGCTCAACGCCTCCCCATCCTGGTTCTCTTCTGCTCTGTGACGCTTTTAATTCCCTTTGAGACGCAGACACTCAGAGCTGTTAGCAGAGTTTCACTGCTCGGTCCTCCTCCATGACGTCATGTGGGATCAGCTGAGCCGTGCGTCACACTGCATGGGTCATTCCTCCCCCTCACTTCACAGAAGTGCCCCCCAGGGAGGGCGGCTGCAGGGGCTGTACGGCGGAGATAGGGAGAGTCCAAAGGAGCCTCTGTGGATGAGCACTTTAACTATATTTCTCTAAATTTACACCTGCGTGTCTCAGAATAGAAGCCTCCAGTGAAACCGAGAACTACAGTTCATGGCTTGTTCCATAGAGGGAGCTGCCTGCTTCAGTTGCTGCTTATTGAGTTGCAAACACATTTAATTATTGGAGCTACACAGAGCGGCTAAAAAAAATCCACTATGAAGTAAAGTGCTGGTGATCAAGGGTTTATATTTGGCGGGGCTTAAAAATGAATACAGTTATTGGTGGCGTCTTTTTCTGTGTGTATGTGTTAAATATTTAAAAACATCCAGTTGTTTAAACAGATCCCTACTCTGGATAACTACTACTAACACTACATTTTACACCTAGTACTACTACTACTGCTACTAATAATAATAATAATAATAATAAGAAGAAGAAGAATTTAACTTTGTTAATTTTTCTGTAGATGGTATCTGAAGGATCTGTCTGTGTTTTGTGGATCTCACACCTTGTCCACCACACATTGTTGTTTATCTAAAGCCAGCAGCATCGTCCCAGTTCTGTGGTCCTCTCGTGATCAGCAGACACAAAACAGAATTAATGTCACTGCGTGGGAGAACTACCTCTCTAGTAGACCGCTTGCATGTGCTGTAAGTTGTGGGGTGTGGGGAGGGGGGCAGATACAGGTACTCTGACATCTCAGGGTGTAGGACAGTACAGTTACCGCACTCACATACACACACACACACACACACACCCCTGAAAGCCACCCCTTGTGTAATGCACCACTGTAGGAAACATAGTAAGAGAGAGAATACAGCTGGCAGGGTAGCGACAAGAAAGGGAGGACAAGAGGCAAAAGGGGGGCGGGGGCAGGGTGTCCAAGACCCCCGCTGTTCCTTATTCATTCTTGCCCCAGCCAAGCAGAGTGCCGGCCAGCCAATCAGCTGCCTGGCTCCAGGCTTTGTCATCACGCGCCGATTGAGGAAGGATTCGCTCTCCTGCTCCCTGTTTGCAGAGCAGATAAGATGCCTGGTCCAGGGCGCCTGCGGGAATAAACTCACTGCTGTATCGTGCGAATGAACGGGGAACACATCACGTTCACCAGCCGGACCAGGAGCAACGCAAAAGGCTGACACTTTCAATTTTTGCTTGTGGGGGGGGGGGATTGCAACCCCCCAAATCAGTTTTTTTTTCTTTCCAATTCGCCAAGCTGTGCTTTAGGGAATACTGAACCTCCATGTACGACAATTTGTACCTGCATGGATTTGAAGACTCGGAGGCGGTGAGTGTAGGACGCCCGGGCTTTGGTGGTCCGTGGCATGCGCCGGACAGGCTTCTGTCGCGTGGGGCCAGAGGGCTGGGACTGATGTTAGCACTGTTGCTGTGCCGCTTGTGGTCCAGCTCCCCGTGGCTGGAGGAGGGGGCCGGAGGGAGGAGTGGTGGGAAATGGGACTGCATCGGGTGGTGGTACATGTGCCGCATCTGAGATTAACCCCAACAGACTCCCTTCATTTTCTGCCGTTTGGCTGTGCTGTCTGGAGGCAAACGTGAAATATCGGCACGAGGGGGCGTTTATGCTGTTTCAACGAAAGCGCACTGACCTATATCTGTTTTTTTCTGCTCGAGTGGTGTGTGGCGTGAGAGCTGCTGCTTGATGAAACACCGTCTTGCTGTCCGTTTAAGGTTGTAATCGCATAATTTCTCATTATGTGGCCCTGTGTAGAAAAGCATTAGATATGGCTTTCGTTTAAAGGGGCAGCAACCCATTCTTGTCTGCAAGCAGCTGTCTCAGGTAGGGATGCGGCTCAGAAGCTGGACTGGAGCTGCTCCTTGTGTGTCTGTGTACCTATTTCAAGTGTGGTGAAAAATACGTATCCGTGGTTTCTCTGTGTCCGTGGTGGGCAGCAGAGAGAGGACGCTAGCGCTTTAGAAGAATGAAAGATCCTTGCAAATGC
Organism: Arapaima gigas; assembly: GCA_900497675.1. Classification (NCBI taxonomy): domain Eukaryota; kingdom Metazoa; phylum Chordata; class Actinopteri; order Osteoglossiformes; family Osteoglossidae; genus Arapaima; species Arapaima gigas. Next base: position 77,211 of record UFQX01000499.1, on the reverse strand, counting down.
CGGAAGATGGAAGGCCTGCTTGGTGGAGCGGAGGGAGGAAAGAGGCACATCTTAGCGCAGCGCTAATGATCCTTGTCTTCTCGCACCGCTAACTGGTTTCCTGTAGGAATGAAAGATAAAACTCCGCTCTGCTGTACCGGGGTCTGCTGGCGGATGACAGCTTTCATTTTTTCAAATCGAAGAACGGAAACACATTACCTACATTTTTCTGAATGGAAGAACATTTTATTGGATTAATGAATGTGGTCCGCTTCTGTCACAGGGTAAATGCACATAAAACAAAAATGAATGTCTTTGGCAAAAGTGTGTATGGTGCTTGGAATGTTAAAATTTTGCTGTTTTTATGACTTGAAATAAAGTCGTTTTATTCCCTTTCCCTTGAAAGTAAAACAAAAACAAAACATTGTTTTACAGGCCATAGGAAAAATTAGGAATACTGCATAGTGGGTTGACCTGGCTTTGACCTTTTGGCCCAGGCAGTTATTAATAAATTAATTTTAAAGATTTAGTAAAATCACTACTTATACTGGCCAGTGTCAAGCAACATGTTCGGATGGCAAATTTTTTCAGTTAAAGTGTTTCTTGCCTTGTCTGAAAATTTCGGAAAAGCAAACTTGACCACATCCCAGTACGGACAGATGTTTATTTGAGCGCCACTGAACAGAAATGATTATTCCTGACACGTTTGTACTATTTCTAGTTAAAAACCAAAACTTCTTGTGAGACACTTTCATGCCAGAACAACTTGGCAGACTGCAGTAAGTTGTACATTGTTTTGGTTGAAGAAAGCATCTGCAAACACGTAAATGCAAATGAAATAATATTCAGTATTCACCATCATTCAGCGTGCTGTTATGTCTTGGACGGCAATACACGAAATGTACTTTGCTTAAATCCGCAACGTTACGTTATTATTCAAAATAATTCTATAATGTTGCATTTCTCTACGCGGATCTCATTGCCTAGAAATCCATTGTTTTGCTTTTTTCGGATGTGCGTCTGATAGAAATGAGTAATTTAGCTCATTTTTTGTATTGCATGTTATTGAATTTTTATGCAGCGTTTGCACGGGAATAATAAACCCCTCTGCACCAGGCAGCTGATGGAAAATTATACACTCGAGTGATGATGACAACTCCTCTTTATGTCCAGATTCCATCACCATATCTTTGTTATCTATTTGCCAACAATTGCATACGCCAGAGTAGATTATTAGTTTCTTGTTCTCTACAGAATCCTTGCTCTGTGACACGTTTGTTTCCTGCAAGTCTAGGGGGGAGGAAGACAAAGCCATGCAGTGAAGTGACCTTCTGTTGGCTTGACATTCACTGTAAAGCTTTCTGTATAGCCTGTCTTTGAGATATTAGCAGGTGAGCAGTGGCAGATCCTGAGGTGCAACAAGCTTCTCTTATGGTCCAAATGTCGTATGACCTGCGCTTAGTCCTGCTAATCCCACATTATTAATGGTTAGCTGATCATCAGGAAGAGCTACCAGAATGTACAGCACAGGAAACCTGATACTTTGGCTGTTTGGTCTGAAGCACTGAGGTTTGTGCGGAAAAAAAAAATGCCAAGGATAAAAGGTACAGCACTGTGCAAAAGTCTTAGGCACCTGTGGGAAAAATGCTATAAAGCGAGGATGGTTCCAAAAATAATGCCATGAATACTTATTAATGCATAAACCTTCTAAAAAGTGCAGTAGACAAAAAAACCTCAGTCAGATCAATATTTGGTGGGACCACCCTTTGCCTTTAAAACAGCATCGATTCTCTTATGCAAACTTGCATGCGGTTTAAGGCAGAGGTCGGTAGGTTCTTCCAAACATTTTGAGGAACCGGCCACAGTTCTTCTGCACACTTTGACTGTCTCTGTGTCTCTTGACTGTCTCGATCATGTTGAGATCAGGGCTCTGTGGGGACCATACCATCTGTTGCAGGATTCCTTCTTTTTGCTCAAGATAGTTGTGTATGACTGAGATTGGGTGTTTGAGGTCATTCTCAGGCTGCAGAATGAATTTGGGACCAACCAGAAACCCCCCTGATGGTAGATAAGAATCTACCTGTACTTCTCAACACACATTGAAGTTGCATGCCTAAGACTTTTGCACAGTACTGTATTTGTGATGATCTCCGAGAAGCAAGTGTTACTGCTCATGAGTTGGGGACGGGCTATAAAGCTACTTTCAAGTTATGTAGCGTCCATCATTCTGTGTGGGCAATGTTTGGGGGGACAAATGGGGAACATAGAAGACAGTTGCTGATCTCCTTAGGAGTGGGAACCTCAGCAAATTCACCCTAACATAAGGTTGTATGATGCTTAGAGGAATTGCAAAGGATGTAAAAGCTATAGCCGTGCATTTATGAGGCACGGCTAACATAAAAAATGCTAGAGTTCATCATTCCACGATCAGGAAAACACAAATATGGCACAAAATATCTGTTAAACGTAAAACTTTGCCCATCAAGAACCTTATACCTGCCGCCAAGCGTGATTGTTCAGGAGTGATGAATGAGGACTCTTTTGCAATGTCAGAACCTGAACAATTTCACAATCATTCAGTCCACAACGAAATACTCTCTGTACCAGCATATTCTACAAGAGAAGGTAAAACCATCTGTGGAATGGTTAAACTTGAGTTGGAAGTGGATCAAGGGCTATAAAGTCAAAGTCCAACCCTCAAGCACGTCAAGACAGGGCTCTGCATACGGAATACCCTGAAGCATCTCTGAGCTGAAAGGGTTTTGTATGATGGAGTAGATGGAGTCAGAATTTGTATGGTGTAATATAAGAAGCTGAGAAACTCATACAGCAGTTATGAGTTTAACCCCAACAGACCCCAACAGAGTACATCCTCAGCAGTTTTATCTTTAGCCTTATCTTCATGGGTAACGCAACATGGATTAATACGGTAGAACATTATCAGTAAAAGGAATTTCCTTAAAAATATGGCCACAATAAGAATGATGCACAGATAATAAGAGAGATGCGCTTCCATCATGTTCCTGCCTGTCGTGTCAAGGAAATGTTACTTTAATGGGCATCAGAATAATTTAATATCATGGCAATGCAAAGTGATTCTGAAGGAATAGTTCTCAGTATTTGTTTCAGCAACCTCCCCCCACCTCCCCAGTCCCACAACATAGTATGATGTTCCAGCTCAGATGTTGTATTGATCCGGCCGTTCATTAAACAAAGTGCATGACTCAAATTACATAAGACTGAATGGGCTACTGGTGGCTCAGTGAGCAGAGCTGCTTCCTAAGAGTATCAGGACCGCCTGGGTGGACTTCATATCCAGCTCAGTCAGTGTGGAGTTTGCCTGGGTTTCCTTGGGATGCTCTGGTTTCTCCCATGGTCGAAACCTGTGTTTCAAGTTAACTGGTCACCCTAAATTGCCTGTGACTGGCATCCCGTCCCAGGGCGGGGGTCTCAGAGCCTAGTGCCCGATGACTCTGGGATTCTCAAAAATGACAAAAGATGGATCGATGAATGTTCTACTTGAGGACTCCTTAAGTTCTGTGTTAAGTAAATGTGGTATTTTTACTTTGATTATTTCATATTCAGCTGTTCAGTTGGTTCTTTTTGGGCAGCTAGTCATTTTTGTAAAGGTACATTTATTTAGTTTTACTCTGAAGCTGTAAAGTCATATAACCTCACCAGCTCTAAGTTGGGATTTAAAAAGGTTTAACTTTAAGTGTGATTCAGATTTTTTTATTGAAGCTCTTAGACCATCATCTGTAGTATGAGAAACAGACTTTTTGTCAGTCAGGTCTGGCATATCAGAGAGACATGATAATATTAATATTAGAGAAAAAGAGAATGAATGGGAAAACACTTGTGATAAGGCCAGAAGAAAAACTAGTCGACATTGCTAAAAAATCCATTGAAGTATTAATGTTTGTCTGATAACAAATCTTGTATTTTACAGAGTAAAATGACTGCTGGGCAAACGATATATGAATCATTTTTAGTTTTTACATACATTCTCTTTGTCTTTTCATGAATCTCCCATAACTACGCTTTACAATCAGATAGGGTGGTCATGTTTCGGTAAAAGTGCTCTTTAGTTTATATATGATGTGACTAGAGTCCATACATAAAGATATGATGTGTTTTTGACCATCCATACCAGCTCCTCTGAAACAAGGCATGCAACGCACCAGGGAGCTTTTAAGGATTGCCTGTAAATGCTACTTTGCTGCTTTCATTCAAATTACATTAATTATTACTTCTTCTTCTAAAGCATAAAAGCTGAAGTATGTTGACACATGGGAAAAGATTTTGTACACAGAACAAGAGGTTGACACTGGAACATCAAACTCTTATTTCAGGCCACGAATGTCGCTGTATCTCTGGCCCTTCAAGTGCTCTTTTGGCAGTTCTTCATTCTGGAATGCTTCTTGGAGACACTTCTAATAGAACATGACACTTAAAAATAAGTGTCTTGGAAACCAAATATTGGTTACAAACTCTCCTCTGCAGTAGCATTAGTGAAACTGGTAAAAAAAAGTATATAAGATATGTTGAAAATTACTTTATACAAATACTTGTTGCAGGGTATTTTTGAAGTCTAGCAAAATAAGGAAAGATATACAGTACTGTGCAAAAGTGTTACGCATGCAACTTCAGTGTGTGTTGAGAAGTACAGGTAGATTCTTATCTACCATCGGGGGGTTTCTGACTGGTCCCAAATTCATTGTGCAGCCTGAGAATGACCTCAAACACCCAATCTCAGTCATACACAACTATCTTGAGCAAAAAGAAGGAATCCTGAAACAGATGGTATGGTCCCCACAGAGCCCTGATCTCAACACGATCAAGTCAGTCTGGGAGGACATGCAGAGACAGTCAAAGTGTGCAGAAGAACTGTGGCCAGTTCCTCAAAATGTTTGGAAGAACCTACCAACCTCTACCTTAAACTGCATGCAAATTTGCATAAGAGAATTGATGCTGTTTTAAAGGCAAAGGGTGGTCCCACCAAATATTGATCTGACTGAGGTTTTTTTGTCTACTGCACTTTTTAGAAGGTTTATCGATTAATAAGTATTCATGGCATTATTTCTGGAACCATCCTCGCTTTATAGCATTTTTCCCACAGGTGCCTAAGACTTTTGCACAGTACTGTACGTAGGTTGGGATCTTTATTAAAGTAATGAACGTTAAGCAAACGCCTGCTATTTTGAAGCAATATTTGAAAGTTGCCGATGACATTCTTTCACTACTGTGACCAGACTTGTCGACAGCAATTTGGATTATTGTTTAGAAGTTCACGGAAAGCCTACTCAGTTTAAACAGACACGTATTAACTCTTTGGCATTTATAGAGATAAGGATGAAGTGCAGAGGGATGGTTTCCAGCTGCTCTTGTTGACTCAGATAGTGGTTGAGTGACCCAGTGTGTTGGATATACGTAGGCAGGTTGCCTAGAAAATGTTCCTAAGATGCTGAGTGGAGCATGACTCTTTAGTGCAGCTAACCTGGTCTTATCCAGGGGTCCTTATCTTTTTACGCTAACTTTGTCTAAGGCAAGCTGGGTAATCTGCTCACGCGTGACCTGTTGGAATTATGGCACCAGGGCATATGCGAGTGTAATATGTTCCTGGCTAGTTGAGCCATTCCTATTTCTACACACATATTTGGCACAGGCTATATGTACTACATAGTCAAGCATGAGTCAGTCATGCAGATTAGTTGACTATGACTCACACTTGGGTGATAAGATGTCTTCTGTGTTTAGACAACTTTCTTTAACGCGTCTCATCAATGAAATGCCATCTGACTTGACAAGTCAAAGTACGGCTCAATGAATAAACCATATAGGCTCCATCAAGTGCATACTGAGAACCCTCACGTAGAGCTCAACAGGCTGCTGACAGACAACATTAGAAACCAACTCAAAGACCACATACCGAATTTGTGGTATCAAAAACTAAGCGTGTAGTAGTGAAAAATTCGATATCGTAAAGTCAGATAACGGGATGACTTTATATACGAAGTATAAAATTTCACGTTATGATTTTGGTAAGCTGACACTTCCCTCCGTCGACAAAAGTTCAGTTCATAAATGGTGAGGAAGAATGGTAAGTTTGTAGAATGTACAGTAGAGCTAGGCTATGAAGCTAGAGAACTTTTGTGTAACAAAAGTTAAATACATTGTTGGTTATTAGTGCTGAGAACATTGCGTGCCAGGAGAGGTAACGCTACCCAGGGTTAGCGTATAGCATAGGATCCAGCACCACTGCGTTCCACCTCCTTCTTCACCTTGAACTGTTCCAGGAAAAGCTGTGCAAATGGATAATTGTGACTTATTATGCGAACGTAATATTGACTGTCCTCTTATGGGAAAGATATCTCTGACAGTATTACATGCCTCTGAGATCAGGAACCCACGGTGAACTCCAAACATGCATAGAATACACTCCCATCTCATTCATTTGACGCAAAGGACCCTGGGAGAGTTGTTCGTGTGCTGCTTTTCTTTATTTAAAATGACACATAGTTCTGCATCGGTTCTCTTAATGAACAGGGGCCTGTTCTTGTTTGCTTTTCTTTATGGCCTCCTGCCTCCCATCATGAACTGACTACTATCATCGAGCTGGAAGCAGCGATTAGTTTTGGTGTTGGAGGCGATTTAAGTGGCCGTGACTCTGTGTGGAACAGCGAAGTCAGAGATAAATAATTCCTCTTACATTCACCCTATTAGTTTGCCAAAATGCTTCCATTTTCCTGTCATCTTACAGTCATCTTTCTACAGCAAGTCATGAGTCTACAAGAGCTTTGTGGGAATCTATGGAAGCCAAGATGCGTAATAGCAGATGTACAAGAGGTGGTGCCGTGGTTCAAGGACGTGAAGTTGAGACATTGTTGCCTATATTCTTGCATGAAAAAGTTTTACCAGTGCTAGACTAACTTTAAGATGTTTTCATCCTTACATCGTTGACTCTTAGGGTTACATCGATACATTATTTCCAGAATGTCCTGTTCTGGTCTGTTCTAACCCTCATCTTAACCGCAGGCCTACAGGGAAGGCATCCATTTTATCTGTGACTGAGTATAACTATCTTACTCTTGCTCATCCACTACTCCTTTTTTATTCTGCATTTCAAAACGTCACTGTCTTTTCCAGACAATCCAGCTTTCTCATGACGTGCAGAATATGAAACCCCCACTCTCACCTTTAGTTCCGTAAAGAGTTCTGAGTAGAAATGATCTAAGGTCCATTTGTTTGTTCTCCTGGTTGTTCATGGTGTTTTTAAAATTAAGTACCAGTTTCCTATACAAAAATTAGGCCTGAATTCTGCCTGTGGGTGAGATATTTCATCTGAACCTTTAGTTGTGGAATCTCAGAGAGAAATAAGGAGAGCAGAGCAAAACCAAACTGACGTCTGAGGACAGCAGGTTAAAAACGTTTCTTGTGGGTCTATGTGTGTAGGGACAGGAGTTCAGATTTATGTAACTAGTTAAATGTAGAGAAATTCAGACAGAAAGAAGGACAATTATGTTTTGTTTAGCAGTTACTGGATTTGGCCTAGTTTTGGAACTCCGAATGCGTTATTTTTAACACCAGAGAAAGTGTTTCTCACAGATTTCCTGCAGACTAAAACACTGTGTTCTAACTTTTGCTTTTACACCACCTTCAGCCTGAAACGCATCTCTTTGGGAGGGAATGTTCTTCCAGCGACTTCAATATCTGTGCCAAATGCCAAATTAAAATATCTGCTTAGAGAGGAAAGATGTTTCAATAGTTAAATTTAGACTAAACATGAGCAATTGTATGCAGAACCCATGAAGCAGAACATTTCAAACAAAGGCGACACACGTCGACATGCGTCACTCAAGTTTCACGTTCGCAACCTGCCAAAGTTAATCGTTTTATACACTTTTGAGTTTGAGAAGCACACAGATAAAGTGAGACTCGTGTTTTTCTTTCCACAGGTTCTGTCATTTGCTGCACCTGCTCTCAGGAGGTTAGTGTTGGCTGCAGCGTCTACAGCGCCTTGCATTACTTTAACTCGTAACTGATGCGCAGTATATTTGGATGTTAAATCACACATAGTGCTTAACGTGTGATTCAGGCGCTCAATAAGATATTTTGTCTGAAAAGTGCTGGATTGTGGCTGCCCGCTGCTTGGGTACGACGCCTCGCGACAAACGTCCAATGGAGTTAGCAGCACTAAAATCACCTCTAAATCCTTTGCAGCCTCTGTACCTATAAAGCACAATCTCAGGGTGTTTGTTCATGCACAGCTTTGTTTTTCAAGCCGCACACTTGAAAATTGGCCCACAGGTTCTTCTCACCCAAAGTAGAGTGCAGCTCACTGAGTTGAAGTAACTGGCCTATCCTGGACCCTCATGTTCACGTCTGTCTGGCACTTGCCTCCACATGCCTTTCTGCCCATTGTATACATTCATTAGAAGATAAGAGAAGCTGGACAGTGAACCTTGCTTTTGGAAAGAGTCTTAGCACAGGCTGGTTTATGGGTAGCCCTCCTTCAGAAGAATAAATAAATACAGTGTGAGGTACATATCCATGCTGAAATGCACTCAAGCTGAATGCGATGTGATGATATCTGGTGACCATGTGGCTCTTTTTCAGCCTGTGGGAGTGGGCAGGGAGGCCTAAGCTCAAGTCTTTGTTCATACCTATGGATTCTGGGAAAAAAAAATAAAAAAAACAATACTGCAACCCCTGTGGACTCAGCAGGGTTATTGTTCAATGAACCTTTGTTGTGATCCCTGCCCTCTGCACACCAATTTCTGCTGTGTTACCAGGAGTAAGAGAACAAGCTGGCCGGCGGCCGACTGGCTGACTGCGAACGTAACCGAGGAAAGATGCAAATCAGCGACACTCGGAACGTTTTTAAATAAAATAAAATGTCATTTCGGACGCAGAAATGCAAGCACAGATCCAAGCGTTCGTGGAAATAGTTTCCCGTAATTAACAATGACAGATTTGTTTACAGTGAAACCACATTCACTGACACTGGTTTTCCTTTTGAAAATAATGGCAATATTAGCTACTGCTGCCAAATACAGCAAGTCTAGTCAGTCTTGGAACAGCTGCAAGGCCTAAACATTTGTACATTCCCTGTATGTAGTGAAAACATTAAAACAGGGGGTCGCGGGGTCTGTGTGTCTGAGCTGGCACAGATGCTGGTGAGGGGCATGGTGTGAACCACACACCGAGGCGGCGGCGGGGGGGGCAAGACGAGCATCGAGGGACAGGAGGTCCGCGGCCTTGAGGGCACATTCTGTTTTATCAATGAAAGGTAAAAATTGAATGTGTCATCTCAGAAAAATGTCATTTTTTATCAGGGGCACTTCACGGGAACGGGTTACTTGACAGCGATGCAGTCAGTCACTTCAGTCAGAGGTATAGTGTCCTCAAGCACTTCTTTAATTCGGTCTTCTGCAAACACCATCGGTGGTGCGTATGTTGGATAATATTTATACACATGTTCACAATAGGCGGACCTCTACGTTTTGCTGCAAATGATTCATTTTAATTGTTACTCTATAACTGAAAACATGGTCCTGCCCTATGTCGCTCACATCCGTCTAAATATACACTTCTGATAGCTTAACAGGGGTATGTCAGTATGGTGCCAGATAGTCCGCAACTTGTGCAGTAGTTTATACAGTTGAGTGTATGTGTGTGTCTGTGTGTGAGAATGTCAACTACCAAATGTCGGGTAACAGTGTGACTAAAACTCCCAGTAAAGAATTGTGATTCCTAGCTGTGTTTTTGAAGGGTTTATTGCTGTACGCAGATGCGCACAAGTCTCTCTCTGATGTTTTACTGTAGAATGATAAGAAAAGAGATAGGCTTTGTTCGTAGCGTTAAGTGCAGTATTATTGACGGTGGAGCTGAATGAGACCTGAGCAGCAGCACGCGGAGGTGGGTGAGCTGGAAGACGTTAATGTACATCAGATGGTTTGTGTGGCATCGGAGGCCCATGTTAGCTGTGAGTGGCGCCATAACAGGGTAGAACTGCATAGACGGTGACACGTTCCATGTATGGTGAGGGTCGGTGGCTTTTCGGGGAAAATAGCACATCTGGAAATCCTTTGTACCACAGCATCCGGGTACCAACAGACAGGAGGTTGGTGAGATAATGAGGGGGCTGAGATAACTGAATACGACTATAGTTACAGTAGCTTCTAATCGTAAAATTCTTGAAGTCCAGAGCTGTTACAATAAACGGTCAGCTCAGGAAGAGTAAATACTATAGAAAATATTAACTGGGTATGTGGAAAACATTACATTTCAGAATGTGCTCAATGACTACAAACAAGTGCTCTTCTTCACTCTGGATTGGCATTTAATGAGGAAGAACATGGTAAGCAATAGCCTCAGTTCTACTGACACAGTGGGCTTTTTAGATATTGACAACATCGCCTACTTAACTCTGATGGAGCAGAGAACCACACTGGAACTCTGAATGCTGAGTAGAATGTGGCAGTAATACAGCTCTTCATTGTGTTGTTTATCCCATCCTTTCTGAGTTGTGTATTTGAATGTGTAGAACGTGACTCAGACAGCAAAGCCCAAATACCCTCTCTGTACTATTAATAGGACAGCATTTTTTGTAGTGTTCAGAGCTGAAAAATATATAAAATGAAAATATATATACTTACGTGACCGTGCAGGGGATGTTGAAGTGTGAAACAGGCCAAATTCAGACCTTCGAAACTTCTTATCAACATTAATCTAGTGCATAATTTTAATTATAAAAATCAGAGCAGCTTTTTCTCATTAATATATGAATCAAACAGAAGGTCTTCAGGGTTCATTTTGGGTACTTTTATCTGAAATGATACACTGACCAATTTGTACGTATACACACCTGTACAGAGTACAGTACTTAAGACACCTTTCTGAAAAGGATAAAAGCAAAATAACACATTAAACTATAAACTGTGGATATTGCGTCAAGGAAAAAAAAACGCAACATTAATTTTCTTTAGCACAACACAGCGCAGACATTTAAAAGCAGTGAAATGATGCATTAAAAACCTGCTCATGCTTCTAGCGGTGGAAATAGGTGGAAAACATATTTTTCACGTGTGAATATGTAGCAGTGCAGTGGCAATTGGGTCACAGTGGATATATGAAGTCCCACAAAACATGAAAAAAATGCTGATAACGGTCTAGATGGAGCGGTGACGCCTGCAAAAGCAATCGGAGTCAAATACCGGGGTACAGAAAGTGAATAATTTAAGACGGATCCAGAAGACATTCCGCACAGAGGCAGGGAGCATAAGAAAATCGGCGGTTTCGAATCGGACCCAAAAAAGTCGCAGCTGCACGTTGCTGTAAGAGAAGAATTTTGAGACGTCAAGTCGAGCAGACAGTAGCAAAAGCAGGAAGTGACAAATGAGCGGCTGAGAGACATCAGGCCCCCGCTACTGCACTTATGCAGGCGAGCAGGAGGAAAGGCAGGGAGGAGGACAGGCAGGCGCAGCCCACGGCCAGCAGCAACGTGGACTTACAGAACACAGCTTCCGTATGCACAGGTGCTCACCCCGGCTGTTCTAAATATCGATGGCCATCATTTACACATTTTACAGTAGAGTGAACAATAGTGGAGGTTAAGCAGGGTGCAGCGACAGGGGCGAATTAAGTTTGTGACATCCTTAACAGCGTCATCCGGAAAATAAGTGACGCACTTTGGAACGCAGGGCCTAGGGGAGAGTGTGGTGCATGACAGAGATCCGGCACTCGAGCAGAAAGAGAAAGAGAGACGGCAGGATGATGAATCAGACAGAAATCAGACAGGAATATGATGTCAGCGACTGCAGTGGCAGCGGGAGACTTCACTTGCCTGTGACTGACTTTATATAATATAAGTAATGTGACTGCTGAGTGCAGAGCCGCGGGGGGTGGGGGGCTCAGGGGTTTTGAACGACTCATAATATCCTCCAGATATAGAGTCAATGTGCCCGATACACCCTGCCTCATACGGTCACGGCCACATACAGTCGGCCATCACCTTGCGAAAATAGTTGGGACCGGAGACTCCGATTGTTTGTAACTCCATTTGCTTGTGATGTGATCAACTGTTTGAGTCAAAAAGCTTGGAAGAAGAAACCTTTTGGTTTATATGTGGGTTAGATTGTGTTAGAAACCTCAGGTAAATTAACCCTAAGATTTTAACTTTAAGATTTTAATGTACGTATTCCTTTTTTATCAGCTGCTTGTTCGGTGGTCCACAGCCTATGCTTGAAGTAGCACCAAGGCAGGGCTGGATGCTTTATTTTATCTTATTTACTTAAAAATCATCTCTATGGTAAAATTCTCCACAATCTCCTCTTCATTGCATAACAGTTTCTCACAAAAACATGCCCAGTATTTGTTACCACCTGGTTTCAGTTTGTTTCATTGTTTATACAACTTATAAAGCAGTAGGTTCTGTAGAACAACTATAGTTAGAATAAGTAAAAACAGACTGTGAGTCATTCATTTTAATATTTCATTAACCTCGAGCTGTATTAAAATTTAAACTAATTTAAAATGACTAAAATAAACATTGTCTTAGTAAACTTTGTTCATTGAATTTGTTGACCAATTCATCACAGTGTTCCTCACCTTGGTATTGATCACCAAAACTTCCAGACACCAGTCATGAGCTGTAAACGCTGGAAGCTCACACACACACACACACACACACACACACACACACACACACACACACAGACGGAACCATCAGGGCTGCTACAATCTTCTTATTGCATTTGGATGTGTTTCCCAGTCACCCATCAGCGGTCTGTGGAGTCATAGGTCACATTTTTGAAAAACGATAAAAGAATAAAATGCAATAAGAAAAAAGAGCAACTTTAAAACATTGTGGGAAATGTGTATAATAAATGTTGGATGGCAGGACAAATGACTGACCGCGGTCAAAGTAGTGATTCAAATGTTATTAAAGAACGACACATAACAGATGATATGCACTTGTTTTTACTGTTTTAAACTGTACCCGTGTTTCAAAGCACAGCATTTGCCTAACATAATTTAAAATACAGGGTGACTGAAAAAAATGGAATACTTTCATAATTATTACTCTATATCTCTGATGGCAGAAATAAGGACAAACACCAAAATCTGTGCAAACAATTGAAAGGGTAACTCAATACCGTGGTGCATGTTCACTGAATTCTTTCTAATCCCTCTGCAGATCAGAAGGAGACCTAAATCAGTGTCACCAAATGTCATCATTGTCATTTGGGATGCAGGACTTCTTCCGTTGTCTTTATGAGGCACAGAAGCACAGAGTAATCGCATTCCCAGGGAAATGTAAATGACACAAACGTCTTTCAAATACGAAGGGGAACAATCTTGGGCAACGAAGGCTGTCGAGACAGAAAAGTGCTGACGTAGCAGGCGCTTGCGGGAAACGTCCAAACGTACAGACTCTTAAGCGCGATAGTGGAATGCAAATGGCTGTTTGGCCTATAAATACTCTAACTGTCATGCGGCTGGTGTGGCCGCAGCAGTGCCGTCCCCTGCGGAACGGTCCTCTTCCTGCGCTGTTTGCACGTGCTGCTGCCACCCACAGCTGCCGAGTAACTGGTCACACCGACGATGGATGAGATCACACTGACAGCAACCACCACGCTGCGCTGGTCACCACCGCTCGCTTGTTCCCCTTTGCAAGAGCATCTGTGACACACACTGGGTTTGTTTAGGAGGACCTCTCAACATGCATTTCTTTCATGTCTTGCGTATCGGGGCTCATCATTGTTAGTGTGGTCTGGATTCTCTGTCCTCCTGTGTGTCTTTTCAGGGATTGCTTTTACCCCTCCACTTGCTCCTCTTTCCAGGAATGAGTGAGGGGGTGTAGCACCAGTGATCTCCCCTGGCAGCCAGTGGGCTGCAGTTAATAACACAGAGATGCTGGAGAAGAGCCATGACTGTGGCACCACCAGGCTGGCTCCATGGAGACAGGGGCAGGGAAGAGAAGGGAAGCAGTGTGACGGAAGAACCACCAGACAGGTTCTGGCAGATAACAGCAGGGTGTGGAGAGTCTCTGAAACTGTAGGAAGGAACCAGAGAGAGGAGCCGAGAGGAATATTGTGGCCATAACTCCAGCCAGTGGGCTTCTCTAAGAGACGAACCGCTATAATTGTTACACCCCACACAATTTCTGTAGATAAGTCTCTGTAAACCTGTAATTGTGAAGCCGTGAGAGACTCTGCATGGAAGAAGAGTTGCGGGAGATGGTGGCACGAGGGTGGCTCGTGGAAGCACAGCTAAAAATGACGAATGGCCTCCACTTGCCAGCCTGTGGTTTGGAAGTGGTTCCTTCGTATGCTTAGTTCTGTTGCGGTTCAGACATGAGCTGCTCTGTAGCAGGTCTCAGCAGACATTATTGAAATTGCACAAACGTTCTGAAACCTGCGCCAAAATGAACTAAATCATTTGAATGTTGTGCCTTTTTTTTGAGAGCAAAATACGGTTTTATTCCATGGATAACTCCAAACCTCGGGCCCTATCTTTGAGGAACGTGTAACATCACGTGCAATTTGAAACCAGTCCACTGCAGACAACTTCACAATGACTATAAAAATTCAGTTTAGTTTCACTCATTTGTTATTTGCCAAAAATAATTTGACAAAATTATACCACTTTTTATCTGCTCAAGCATGTATGAAAGCTCTAAACGTATTCTTCATGAGAAAACTTTTTTGCGCTTTCAATTTTTACCTGGCAAACCTGTTCTAATGTATATCAACATCTCGTGATGCACATGGACACTTTACCAGTGATGTACGTGATGTTACCTCTAACTAGGTGTTTTGGCTCTTTCGGCATCAGACCCCTTCACCCTGGATGAGGTTACGGTGAATGCTTTATTATTTCCTCTCCCAAGAAGGTTTTTTCATTCCACAATCTCCACCCCCTTGTTGTGAAGGTTCTTGAGGGCGTCCATCATGGTTTCTGTAAGTCTGCCCAGTGGAATCCATGGATCAAAGGGTGTAATTATTCAGGGGAATGAGGCGTACAGAGTCAGTTCATTCACCGCTTCATCACGGTCTGTGACACGAGTCCCGCTCACACGCCACCGCCTGCTTTCCACACGCCCCACACAGCGCACCACACAATTCCTACATAGACTCCACTCACAGTTTACACACATTTCATTTATGCTCCACCGATGTGGCCCACTCTCTCCAAACACTCTCCAAACACACCTCAACCCACACACTTTCTGCGTACTGCGTAAACCCACCACGAGTTCCATCAACACTTCATCCCAGCACTACAGTCTATGAACTATTTCATGTGCGCTTCGCATACTGTATTTCACACAAGATCCACGGAAGCTTCAGCCTACCGCTCTCGCCATTGACGGATTTAAATTTGGGCGGTTAGGGCCAAATTCAGCGAAGAAGTGGCTCAGTGCTCACGAGACTTTCTTGTTCGAGGTTGTCCAGCAGTCGGCCTGTGTGAGGTGGACCTGGTCAGCTCTTGCGAAGATGTCACCCTTTCGTCTTGTGGCTGAAGACATGCTGTGCGCCTTCTTTTGCTACAGGGCTCAGCTGATTCCTACAATAGCCGACCGTCGGACTCGGATGTGTCTCTGGAGGAGGAGCGGGAGGGCGGGCGGCAGGAGCGGGAGCAGCAGGCTGCCTTGCAGCTGGAAAGGGCCAAGGTCAGAACCCACGGTTGTACTGCCCACTCTTCCAGTCCATTTTGTTGAACCCTTTGTCATTTTTGTCCAGCTTGATTTAGTCTTCAGTGATCACCTGCTAAATAAATCCCAATCCAAACTCATTTGCTGCACAAAACCGTTCTCACAGGTCAGTACATTACTGCCACCTTCTTATATGGATCTATTGGAAATGCTATAGTAGCAAGAGATGATGGACTTCCATTGCTCAGAATGTTTGGACATTTTTTAACAGTGAGTCAGACAATGAGAAGAACTAGACAAGTTTTTCTTGTAGCGTTTAGATGTTCTGTTTCTNGCTATAGTAGCAAGAGATGATGGACTTCCATTGCTCAGAATGTTTGGACATTTTTAACAGTGAGTCAGACAATGAGAAGAACTAGACAAGTTTTTCTTGTAGCGTTTAGATGTTCTGTTTCTCCGTTGTTCTCCCCAGGCCAAAGCAGTGGCCTTTGCGGTGAAGACTAACGTCTGTTACTGCGGTGCCCTCGATGAGGATGTTCCTGTACCGGGAACGGCCATCTCCTTCGATGCCAAGGATTTCCTGCACATTAAAGAGGTAGGACAAGCCAGAGAGATGAGAGCACAAAGTCCTGTTATGTCATCCAAGCATCTGCTGGGATTGTAGACCTAGGAAGAAACGGGCCAACTCTGCCAAGTCAAGATGATTTGGTTTTCATGCAAACCAATATCATGCAAGATATGCAAACCTGGGGCATCTTGTATAAAGCCCTTTGTACGTTTACAATTAACCTAGCTTCACTAAAACAGTTTTGATTTTTACAGTATATTTTGCATTTACTCTGCTAGGCAGATGGGCACCATGGTGGTTCAGTGAGTAGTGCTGCTGCCTCCCAGCACATGAGCAGGAGTACATGTTCTCCTTGTGCCTGTATGGGTTTCTTCTCACTGTTTCAGGTTGACTGATCAACCTAAATTCCCCATTGTGTGTGTGTGCATGGTCACCCTGTGATGAACTGGGGTCCCATCTAGGGGCTGCTTCATGGCCCAGTGTCCTATGATTCCAGGATAGGCCCCCCGACTGCTGTGAACCTCCTCAGGACAATGGGTGGATGAAATTCTGATTTTTTCAATAATAAAAGGGATTCATAAAATGTCAGATTACAGTGATTCTGTAAATTTAGTTTTCTACTCTGTCTGTTTGGATGTGACATAAGGGCGCAGCAGGGAATGCTCGTCCCTGAGCTGTGCTTTTGGCCGTAGGTTTGAATGTTGCTCAGCGTGTGCAGTCTCCGCGTTCTCCCTGTGTTTGCAGTTCATGCATTTCTTACATTTTTTTTCTTTTCTTTCCAGAAGTACAACAATGACTGGTGGATCGGCCGGCTGGTCAAGGAGGGTTGTGAGATCGGTTTCATCCCCAGCCCCCTCAAGCTGGAGAACATCCGCATCCAGCAGGAACAGAAAAGGGGGCGCTTTCAAGGGTGAGGCTCGGGGGCGGAGCCTGTGACCGTCCCAGTGCCGAACATTCTCTAGCAGGTTCTGGATTTCTCCATTTAAGAATTCAAAGTTTCCCTGTACAAAAGAAACCGAAGATCAGAACCCTACAGAAATGGCCCGTCTTCACATGCTGTTCTCGAAAATTGCTCAGACCAGCAATGGAATTGATCAGAAGAAAATAACAGTCAAATTCAGGCTGTATATGTAGAACATCAAGCGCTTTCAGATCAAGATTATAACGAAATAGTTTAAGAACTATTTATTTATAATCTTGGAGGAGTCTACAAATGAATGGAAACGTACAGTATACTTGCTTGATAGATGCACAAAACTGTAGTGCCACACTAGGGGTGATCTGAGGCAGCTTGCTGGAGGTCACAGAGCTCCCTTTAAGGTTCTGTATCTACTCAAAGGCAACAGCAACAGCCGAGCACCAGCTTTCACTTGTGATCCTGTCGACTGGCGTGGCTTTCTGCTCTGCTGAATCAATAGGAAGCGGTGTGGCGAACGGTAAAATTGAAGCTGAACTTGAAATCACACAGTGGACGGTGCGTTTGGTAGAGAAAGACGATACTACTAAATTAGTAAAAATCACGCCGAATAGAACATATCTGAGGGCCGTTTTGGATGTAGTGTTTAAATTTAGTTTCTGTTGACCTGAGACGTGATGGAGAGTGTAAACCCTCACGGGAAGGTCTCGCAGATGCTTCATCCACCAGCTCAGCTCCGGGGGACTTTGTGCCACGAATCGTACTGCGTAACTTTAGTGTTTTTCTCCTGGACTAACTGTCGGGGTGGGTTTTAACACAGCCCGTACAGGGGATAGTAGATTTGTTTGCACACTGGACTGTATATGATGCTAATGTTCAGAACACACCATCAAAATACATACACAGTGATACCTTGGGGCTCTAGATATGGAAATATATCTATATTACACTTTTAATAATCACAGCAAAAGCAGTCTATGTAAGAAAAATAAATGTAAGTTTTAAAAAAAACCTGCAGTGAAACATTTTTGTATTTTTTTTAAATATGTTAAATTATTATGATACATTACCCCAAACAGCTAAAATAAAAGAGAAACCAGCTAAGAGACAGGGCTCTTCTGATCAAGGTATTACTATATGTTTTGCTTTGAGTAGCAGAACCTAAATCCCCTTTCTAAGAAAGAGCTTAACCAAAATTACATTTCAATCTACACAGATCAGTATTGTTTGGTAAAAATTTTCATGTGAATATATCCCTTTTTTTCTTTCAGATTTTAACCTTCATTTGGGGGGGGGGGCTAAGGTTCCCAATTGACCTTCAGTTATCTCCGTCCAGTTTAGAACAGATGGCAGTAGTGATTCCCAGCTTTGCTTAATGCTTTTTGTCAAAGTTCTGTCCCATAAATTTATGCAGCACAGTAGGTTTTCAGGCTCCTGATTCCAAGGGTAATGGGCACTCAGCTTCTCAGTTGCTTTAGTTAAACATGAAATTAAAAGAAATGGGCCGCAGTTTGTTGTCTGCACTGACAGCGTATTCTGGTGTCTGTTTACACCTTGCAGTAAGTCCAGTGGTAACTCCTCCTCCAGTCTAGGGGAGATGGTTTCCGGCACGTTCAGACCCAACCCTCCCTCTGCAGGTGAGTCCACCCACCCCTAGCTAGGGGACCGCGGAGAACTTCAGGGGGAATCCTTCATTAAAGCCTGAATCAGAGCCACGGCCCCAGAACTAGCGACCAACTGCTTTTACGGTTCATAGGATCACTAGATACGCATTTTATTGGTTGCAGCCCTTTGCCGTGGAAAATATGGAATTGTTCCCGTCACAATAAAAACAAGCAGCTCACCGCCCTGTAATAATTTTTGTCAGTATACTGTTCTTTCAAAATTAGTTGTATCCAGGGTTGAATGAACCCTTAAAACATTAGTCTTGGCACATAGCAGAATACATCTTATAAGTTGTGTTTGCTTTAAGAGTGTTTTCAGGGTGTAGTCTGTGTGTGCAGTTTGGAGAAGCCCGTGTTACTCAACCCAGTCTATGCAGTATATTCACCTAAGACAAGAAGACCTGCTTAATGGGATCAAACTAGCGGTTTAGTCTAAAAAATTCACTGTTTTAGAAATAAAATTTAGGAAACAAATGACGATAAAAAAAAAAACAATGTCTAAGTAGTGTCTCCTGTGTTTCATTTTCACAGTACAAGCTTCCCTTGTATCATGAATGCTCATCTTGTGACTTAATGTTTACCTTAAATGTATATAGTCGGGTATCAACTCACACTTATGAGAGCAGAAATTTAAGTTCAGTACATGAGTCTTGGTGGTGTGAACCACCTCTCACGTGAGACACGGTGCTCACATTTGTCATAAATCTTTCGTATCATAGTGCCAAACCAACATGTGCGACATTAATGAGCCCTAAAAGTCTCAAGCTGTTAAAAGAGGAAACTAAAGGAAGTCCAAAAAACAAAGAAAAGCCTGTCAGCTTAAAATGTGAAAACCACGTAGAATTGTCATTACGACTTTGTACAGTGAGATTTACTATTTACTTGTTGCAAATGATAGTTCATGAGAATGTAGTAGACAGAGTTTATCAGCACTATGAGTGATTTCTGTAACTACATTATTAGAATTGGCGCATTAACGTGTTCTTTTATTATTATTATTATTATTATTATTATTATTATTATAACACATTTAAAAGCAGCTTTTCATAGTGTTTACAATAAGGAAGACAGAAATATCCAATGTAAAGCAAAGAAATTTAGAACAATTATCAGCATTTAAATTACCACAATGAAGTGACAGAATAAAGCAAAACAATACAAAGCGACAGGATTTAAACATTTACAGCAGTAAAGAACAACAGAAGCCATTTTTTTCAAAGAATAAGTTTGTAGTGGGTTGCTATACCAAGATGAATTCTTATGCTACAGGGGCTGATATCCTTTATTCTCTTTTTCTTTACAGGAAAGCAAAAACAGAAAGTGGTGAGTGCATATAAACATTTTTATTTGTATTTGATGTCCGGAGTGAGATGCCTTAGTTTGCCTGTGAAATTGTTGCTGGAATTGACATACTTGACATGGAAATGACATAATAACATAATAAATAATAAAATAATTGTTGTCATGCTTACCGCTGTGGCCTTAACCCCTTGTTCCGGCTGCAGACAGAACATATCCCACCCTACGACGTGGTGCCCTCCATGAGGCCTGTGGTTCTAGTCGGACCCTCCCTGAAGGGATATGAGGTATGCAACTCACTCTCATTGCTCTCACACACAGACATAACAATTGTCCTGGCACTTATATTCCTGTTGTCATGTTGCACAACTGCACGTAACCGACGCTGCCCTGAAAAACCTTAGCTGTTCTCTGTCATATGGAAAAAAAAAACACTCCCAGTCAGCTCTTAGAGTGCTGGTGGTATGGAGCCTACATTTAAAAAGGCGGGTATATTAGGCCTTACTTGCTTCTTGCTTCACCATCCCAGTGTGGGGTATTTTAGATTTGGTCTTTGCTCTCGGTGTTGAACTCAGCACAGCACAGTGTGAGAGCGAGACCTGGATTAGACACTTGTCTTTAGGCGCCTGGGTGTGATGAGCTGACTGAACAAGCTAAAGGTGACAAGAGAACAACCGTGTTGGTTCAGAGGAGGGGAAACAAAAGTCTGCTGCTGTCATGACAACCAGGGGTTATAACATGTCTGTCACAAAAACGAGGGGACCGGCTTTTGAGATTGCAACACCGATGGGTGAGACACAGGAGCCTGGAAGCAGAACTTGTCAAAAAGTTGTTCAAGCTGTCATTTGTTTCACTAGACAGACTATTTTTATCATTCAAACCTAAGTTTACATACCAATGCCCAAGTGGTATTAGAGTCAAACTGATAAATAACGAAACGGATAGTGAGCTCAGATTTGCCCATCTGCTCACTACAGTGTGACCCTCTTGACCTTGCTGACCCAACCATAGTAAGGTGCAAATAACGTGACTATAATAAGCTACACATAGACGGAGGAGACCAGAGTTTGTCGGTTTTTGCTTGGCATCTCTATTCATTTCATATCTTGCTGATTTATTTGTATTTATGGTTCCTGATTTAAAAGGGTCAGTTAAAAGAAAACAACTTCTCATCAGCCATGGAAAAGTATATGTGAGCCAGGATGCCTAAGAATGGCACAAACTGTAAAATAAGCTGAAGTATTTACCATTTGTTACATTATTCAATTTACCTGAATTTTTCCTGCCTTTTCATTAATTTTCATTTGCATATAGTGAGGGTGACTTTATGTCCTACCTCTCTTTGATGGGACATTTATGCATGTATATGGTTACCATATGCAGTACATATATGGTACATATATACATGCATATACATGGTATATAGATACATAAAATTAAAATGCAGCAGTGGGCTGCAAAGTCATGTGAGAGCTGGAAATAATAGCTAAAAAAGCGAGAAATAATGACTAGTGTCTGCACACCAGCACATTTATTCTGTTTTTATTTATGCCAACGTGAATCGATCGATTGGGGTCTGTATTATATCATTTTTTTATACTCATGTGCAATGCAGCAATTGTCTAAAAAAGTTTCTCTTTCCACATTAGTGTCCACAGCAGAATAATATAATTTGGCATAAATCCTTTCCAACTGATGCCCTACCTTTTTTTCGTCATTAAGGGGAAGCCTGGCTTTTGAGAAATACGCAAAAATGATGGCCTTTTCGGGCTTTCACAGTTACGGATGCAATTCCTCAACCGCTTTTTTCTTTATTTTTGATTTCCATTTCATCTTTTATAGAAGCGCCAAACTACCACACTAAGGATTTTCAATTCTACACATACTTGGCACATAATAAGAATTGCTTCAAGTTAGAGGCTGTAATAAGAAATGAAGAATAAGCACACAAAGTAATAGAGTTAAGAGAACAAAGAACAAACAGAAATGCATTAAGATGCAAAAGATAAACAAAACACAAACAGCCACCTGAAAGGTACAGTCTCTTGCCTTCATTATTTATTGGTGGCGCTGTTTGAAAAGTGGGCTCCACAAGCATCATCCAGCCAACCTGAACATCTTCTGCAGATTCACAAAGATCAATGGGGGGAAAAAACTCCTACTAAGCAAGAAGCACATTTCAGTGTTTCATTTTCTTTAAAATATCTGCAAACATCTTATTTTGGCTCTGACAGTTTAGTGTTAGACCATATGAGTTCACAATAAAAATACTGATTGGAAAAGTATGTGTAAGCATAGTTTGTAATCCAGGCCATGCTGATACCTCTCCAGGGGTTTGAACACTTTTGCAGGGCACTGTAAGTTGAAGCTCTTTACAAAAGGTATCTGGACTGACAACTTTGCCAATAGATGACGCTACACTTCAGGAGTGTGATCATCATGGAGGGTCAGTGAAACTCTGCTGACAGTGTCACCGGTCACAAGCCTGTCACATTTCACATCCGCTCTACAAGAGAGATAGTTTGTCTTTGTGTGTAGCATTTGGAAAAGCTATTTGCAGATATGCTCTAGACACAACTGTGTAGTGGAGTTTCTTCAAAATTCCCCAGATGTCATAAATCTACATCAAAAATAATCATGGGAGACTCTGTGGGGATTCCACTCGTCGCTGCTCTACCTCTCCCTCGATATAACGTGACAGACCCAAGCATCTATAATGAAAACGGGTTTAAACGAAATGTACCATCAACTGAAACTTTGCAAGTGACTGCAGTCAAACAGCATTCCTGTCTTCTTGTGCGTAACATTTCCTAATACATCTAAACTTGACTAGATTGAGTTGAGAGAGTTATGACTGTGGGTGATGTGACGTGATCCTAAGGAAACAAGTGGTTGGAGGAGGGGGCCCGAGTGGACTGTGGGGGGGCTTCGTATCACTCATGCTGCTGCTATGGCCATCCAGCAGTAAAACCTGCTCATCACCGTGAAACCAGTTCATGACTCTGTCCAACTCTGCGACTCAGCCCAGTTGAGCCTGGGTGGTGAAACGACGACCCAGATTGCAAAGGAGGCCCCCGGCATATTTGTCCTACACGAACAAAGATTCAAGGTTGACTAAGATTGACCAAACCTCACTAATCATCTGAATCGACTTGGTGTGCTGCTCCTTAAGGAAAGTACTGCTGTGTGTGATATTTTACTTTCAATATATTGCACATATTGTTCCTTGTTGCATTTTTACAGGGTTATTCCACGTGGAACAAGGTGGTGAGCATCAGAACGTACAGTACGCTTGTTGGATGCTGACTTCTACCGTCTGTCAGCTTTGCTTAAATTTGATCCAGCTGTTAACAATCTGATGTGACAGGGAGCCAAAATAAGCAATAGTTCCGTATGACAAATGGCTCAACAAACTGCAGCATGTGTAGATGGCGCAAGAACCTAACAAACACCCACTGAGATCAGAGGGAATGCTATTAGCTCAGGATTCCATCCAAAAAAAACATTACCTGTCATAATTCATATGTTGGTTTTGGGTTACAGCCTGAAATGTTAGTCCGATGTATTTTCTTGACAAAATACCATTTATTGATTTAAAAGTTTGCTCAGTGCTAATAGGAACTTTCTAAGAAATGCACAGGTATCCAGCCTGCTCTGCTTTCTTCCTACCTCTTGTCTAAACTCTCTCTCTTTGTATCTCTGTCTCTTTGGCATTCTGTCTCCTACCGCTCCCCCTCCTGCTTGCTGCCCCTTCGCTCCTGGGGCAGGTGACAGACATGATGCAGAAAGCACTTTTCGACTTCCTCAAGCACAGGTTCGATGGCAGGTGAGGTGCCAGACCGCATTTTGGAGGTGCACAGTCACACACCTCCTCCTGCAAGAAATCATAAAATATTAATGCATTAGAACCGCTGTACATTGGATTCATTGTGAGTACAAGCAGAATAAAAACCATAAAGATGTATAATTTAGGGTTCTTAACCTAAGATATGAATCTTTTCCCTCATTAAAGGCTAACAGCGATATGTCTTTCCTTTGATGTTATTTTCCTAACAGTGACACTTTTAACTGTTTTGTTTCGAATAACATCAAAAAGTTTCCTGCAATCGTCATGGCAAAGTATATGCATAGTGTTTGACAGTGAAAATCTGTAATTGTTTTTAAATTTATGAGAGTATTATTTTTCTAAAACTGTGCGTATCTGTTTTTTTTTGGTAACAGGATATCGATCACAAGAGTCACAGCAGACATTTCCCTTGCCAAGAGGTCAGTCCTAAACAACCCCAGCAAGAGGGCGATCATCGAAAGATCCAACACTAGATCCAGCTTAGGTAAACCTGCCCTGCAGTGTGATGTCCCTGGAACAATCCTGAGCCAAGGAAAACTCGATTAATTCAAATGTACAGTACTGTGCAAAAGTCTTAAGCATGCAACTTCAATGTGTGTTGAGAAGTACAGGTAGATTCTTATCTACCATCAGGGGGGTTTCTGATTGGTCCCAAATTCATTGTGCAGCCTGAGAATGATCTCAAACACCCAATCTCAGTCATACACAACTATCTTGAGCAGAAAGAAGGAATCCTGCAACAGATGGTATGGTCCCCACAGAGCCCTGATCTCAACATGATCGAGTCAGTCTGGGAGGACATGCAGAGACAGTCAAAGTCTGCAGAAGAACTGTGGCCAGTTCCTCAAAATGTTTGGAAGAACCTACCAACCTCTACCTTAAACTACATGCAAGTTTGCATAAGAGAATTGATGGTGTTTTAAAGGCAAAGGGTGGTCCCACCACATATTGATCTGATTGAGGTTTTTTTTGTCTACTGCACTTTTTAGAAGGTTTATCGATTAATAAGTATTCATGGCATTATTTCTGGAACCATCCTCGCTTTATAGCATTTTTCCCACAGGTGCCTAAGACTTTTGCACAGTACTGTATAAATCAAATAAATAAAAGCCTGCTGAGCGATCTAAGTCACCAGAAGTATTACTTTCCTCTGGGGTTTTTTGTATAGTTTTTGTGTCATCACTGACCCCCTGTGGAACACAGATAGAAATGCAGCATCTGTTCTTCATCCTAGCAATCTACTCTCATTGAAATCCTTGAGATGAGCTTCGTGTTTGTGTAATTTATTTTATAAACAGGGCTTTAATGGCTTTTAAGCCACTTTAGCAGATGTGAAGGTCTGTTTCTGCAAGGCGTTGAAAGTTTTGCTCTGTTCTCGGTTTTTCACCAGCGGAAGTCCAGAGTGAGATTGAGAGAATTTTTGAACTGGCCAGATCCTTGCAGCTAGTTGTGCTGGACGCTGACACCATCAACCATCCAGCGCAGTTAATAAAGACGTCACTTGCGCCCATAATTGTACATGTCAAAGTGTCCTCTCCAAAGGTACCGGCGAATTGCGCTCATTACTCCTCCATTGCAAATGTCATGCCTGTCAGATATTTTATAAGCAATTCCTGCCTGAGGTTTAGTCCCCCTAATTTTTCTGTTTTTTAAATATTAAAACTTGTATTTGAACTCCTCCTATTAATGAGTTACCAATACGGTACCTTGACTCTTATTTTGTGCATACGTGTTCATAGCGTGTGGTTAGTGTGTATCTGCAGTAAATTGAGTTACTCCTGTGGTCAGTTCCTGGAAGGTGCTCTGTCTACCCAACAGGTCCTCCAGAGGCTCATCAAGTCTCGGGGGAAGTCCCAGAGCAAACACCTCAACGTACAACTGGTGGCAGCAGATAAACTGGCACAGTGTCCACCGGTCAGTGTTCTTCTCACGGTACTTTGCACTGCTTCACACTACATTGCCCTCTGCCAGCATGACATCCCTCGTATCCCTCCACAGGAGATGTTTGATGTAATTCTGGATGAGAACCAGCTGGAGGATGCCTGCGAACACCTGGCTGAATACCTGGAGGCCTACTGGCGTGCTACCCACACCTCTAGTAGCACCCCGCTGAAGCCGCTGCTCGGCAGGAACCTGGGCTCCACAGCCCTCACCCCTTATCCTACTGCAATCTCTGGACTACAGGTGAGAGGACGGACACGCAGATACAGTGGTTCCAAAAAGTTTCCCAGATCATTTAATGATTTTTCTGTATGGTTTTTATCATTCTAAAATGATTGTCTTGGAACAAAATTTGTATGTGACATTACTATTAAGTAAATCGAGGGGCATGTGCTTTATTCAGCTTTTACTGAAGAGAGGTTCAAAGTCGACAAACGCTTGGACCTACTTATATAAAAACACAGGCGTTGAGAAGGAGGTTGTAGAGATGATGTTTTTTTGTTTTTAGGAATTTTAAATGAGTTTTAATTTCAGTGTAGTTTGAATTAATTGCTGCTGTGATGTGTTTTACTTTTAAGTGGCCTAACGTTATAAGTACCTATGCCATGCAATTGAATAAAATACTGAATAACTACAACTAACAGAACAGAACTACTCCCATCTCCTAGAAAAAAGTGCTGCTCACTTATTTTTGTTCTAAGAGAAGTGCAGCATTCTATACTCACAGATGGAGTGATCCTAAATCCTAAAGGATTGTGTCTTGTGGAAGAAGCCTCTATTATGCACGGTCACCTTTGGAAGTGAGGCCACGGGTGTGAGGGGGTGGGTGTAACAGCAAGATCTGTAACTGCTAGGGCCAAAGAATGAGACACAGCAACCACAGCGGAGATCATTCCCCGAACGAACGGCGTAGCCTGATGACGTCCGACGAGAACTACCACAACGAGCGGGCGCACAAGAGCCGCAACCGCCTGTCCTCGGGCTCCCAGCAGGGCCGAGACCACTACGCCCTGGTGGAGGAGGAGTACCACGACCCCTACCAGGACACGTACAAGCCGCATCGCAACCGTGGTTCCCCTGGTGGCTACAGCCACGACTCCAGGCACCGACTCTGAAAAGGCCTTCGAGAACCACGGTGACCTCCCCTCTTTCTCTGGCCAAGTACGACTGAGCCTTGTTGGCTCCCTTTCATGCACATCCATCTGTCTGTAAGCATGATACCACCTTTCCCCCTGGTGCTGGTTCCCATACACACATCCCCCCCGCTCCAGGTACTGTCATATTTATATTGGAACAAAAGTGTGGAGGAGATCTGGCCTCGCGACTACGTTCGTGAGCGTTCTCAGCATTTCCCAGTTTCCTAGAGCCCTCCCAGCCTTTGCAGTGCTGGCCACCTTGAACCAGCGCCAGTGTGCGGAAATCACATGCACAGAACCTGCAGTGTTCACAGGGGTCGACAGAACTGGAGCCCAACACACCTGCAACATCCGTCATTTGAAAAAATACTCTTTGCCGGTGGGTGTTCTGCTCCTGTAGAACCTGAGACACTGCACAGTTTGCCACACGCTGAGTGTAATGTTTGCAGCCATGACTCTTACAATACCCTTGAGTCATATTCCAGAGCTCATAGTGACATTTGAGATGAACATGTAACATCGGGGTCAGGAAAGACGCTTTCCCCCACTTGTGGTGTGGGTCCCAAGCAGGCAGCTTTCTGTAGACAAAATGAGTACCTAGTAGGCCACTGTTAGCACCAGAAGGACCACACCGTTGCTGTGTTGTCACATCCAGGACAGAGACCTTCTCCATGTACCATGTCATGCAGACATAAGGACTCGCAAGCTGTGCAGTGGTTCAGGAAGGCCGCTTCCTAGATGTAAGGGGTTCATTCATGTTTACTAATCATTATAGAGGCCAAACATCATTCTTGCCGAGAGAAACGCTTAAAATGCCTTTCTGCGTTTACAGTGCTCAGTCCTTGCCTTGAGTGCATCTTCTATGCTGTTCAAGGTGTAGAAGAGCAGTTCTACAGTTTTCCGTTCATCTTGGCCACCTAAATTTAGGTTTCATCGGTTAGTGGTTGGGCTGAAACCACAGAAGCTATCTTTGAATATTATGCCATTTGCATAATGTTCTACCTAGTCCCTCATTTCCCCTCAACTATAATACACCAATTTTGTGAATTTTTACCAATATTTGACAATATAAGGAGCTGTTATGTTTCAGTTTAAGGAGGAAAGGTGAATTTGTTTAGACTATAATGTCTGTTAAAATGTCAAGTTAACTTTTGTTTCAGAGAAACATGCATAGTATACTATATTTTTTAAATATTTGTACATTTCAATGTTTTATTCAAGAAATAGTTAAATTTGTGTTCAAAATAACAGCAAAGCCCCTCTCTGGGCTTGAGCTGACAACATGGATAGAGTCCAGCTCTACATTTACCATCATCAAATAATAAGCATGTTTGTCTCCTACAACTGCTATTCTTGACCATATTAACTAGGTCTTATAAAGTTCTGAAACAGGACTTAATAATATAAAGAAACAGATAAGTAAATTTGACAAATTCATTATTGTTCCAAATACAAAAGGTGCTTAACAAAATGCATGAAGATCAAGTCTACTTTCTGTAGCTGAATGTATGAAAATGTAAAAAAAAAAAATAATAAAATCAGTTTTAATTAGTTTATCTCAGATGAGTGGGAAAGAGTGTTTTACATTATTCTGTTGTTTAGTTGTAGTTCTGCCAGGTTTCAGGTCTTCAGTATCATGCCTTCACATGAGAAAAATCTGTCAAACTCTGCTACTTCTAAGGGGGTCTAAACGACATCACCGCCTTTGTGTACTGAATCGTTGTGACTTTTCATCCCGGGTATTATGACTTTTGGTGAAATACTTGTTTTGTCAGGGATCCATTTTAGTAGTGCTTGTTTAAAACTGAATTTGTGATTCTTGATTTAGTGGGGTATACCTTCTGTAGCTTTGTTACCTTTACATAGATTCATGTGACTTGCTGTTTTGAAAAATGCCTTTACTAGGAATATTTATCGAAATATTATGAGGCTTGATATAAAGTTGAACCATTTGGTTGAGTATCTTGCCCATGCAGTCGGCTGCATTAATGTCAGACATCTGACTTAAATATATAAGTACCTGGAGCATGTAACAAATCAGGTTCTTTAACTTGGCTAATGTCTCCACACACCCTAAAGGCTGCCTTGACTTTCCTCAACTAAGGAAAAAACACATTTCACTCTTAAGAGTGATAAGACTTATTCTGCCATAAACACTACTGGATGATACTGCCTTAACTGTACATCTTGTGCAAAGTTTTACTCACTTAAGGGAGCACAGAATGTCTGGAAACAGGAGGTAATAAGTAAACATTAGGAGATGAAGTCTGGCTTTCAACTTGTCCATGGTGCACCTTCCTCTGGGTGTCTTTAATTTTTTAATTCTTTCCATGAACCTGAAAGAAAACTGCCTTCTTGGTTTTAAAATGTACATTTGAATTTGAATAAGAAAACACAAAGGGAAAGAAGTGTCTATTTGTATTTAATTAAGCTTTTAGGTTATACTGCATTTGAGGAAGAAATAAAAGGCCTGTTTTGACAATTTCAACAATCACTGCCCACTTCAGTGTGAATGGACCACGATAAACAAGCTTATTAAGACAATCATAAGGAATTCATCTGTATGAATTGAACTGATCTTGTTCATCTCCTCCCAGAGACTATAATCTAGCCAGTGTTTTTATTTAGAAAAAAATGAATAGTTTACGAATTACATTTCTCGCCACCGGTACAGCTTACTAGTAACTGAAAGCATGGTTTTGGGGCTCTTTAAATGGTTTAATAACAGACCCCGGGGGGGGGGGGGGGGAAATCAACAAATCGAT
>UFQX01000499.1:0-47414 GCA_900497675.1 Arapaima gigas | reverse complement strand
GGGGGGGGGGGGGGGGGGGAAGTTAACTAATCGATTAAGTTGTCCGCTTCTGTTTTTCTTTAAGGCTTTTTACTGTGTGTCTTTGCGGAGCACATCGCATCTGAGCAGTGAAAGTGTGGCTGATGCAGTCGCACACCGTTACATATCAAACAGTACGGATTTTTTACAGATAGTACAACTTTTATAGTACTGGACCGAAGTTTTGACAGTGGAGGCATGTAGTGGTTTGTGTGGTTATTTTAAAAGCATGGCCTAAACAGAACTCAGTTTACACCTATTAGTCAAATTTTGTTTCACATAATAGTGGCAGTGTTTGAAAAGAAAATGAACTGTAACCAGATCGGTGGTTAATCTGATCTGATACACACCACTGCTTGAAGTATGAAACATTGGTCTGCTGTTCTAATGTATTGCTAATTGTAAAACAGCATCATTTTCACCAATAACATTTGAAAGTCATCAAATCCTTTTCAATGTTTAATTTTACTTTTTGTTACCAGATCAGTTTTCTTTCATCGTGTTACTTTACTGTTACTTGTCAATGTTGTTTTTTCTGTTTCCGTTCAGAAAATACAGGCACATTTTTGAAGCTGGTGTACATTAGCACATTCTGAGGCAAGGTTTGCACATTCATTATAGCACAAACACAGTACAGTGACGTTACAGTCAGTGGAGTACAGTCTCCATATTTATTTAAATGTAGAAAATGTATGTCTATATTGATTTTCAATCTGTAGATTAAATATTAGCTTGAGAAGTATGATTTACTTAAGACACTTTAAAATGGGAAGTAACAGGGGTCTAATGGACTTCAAAATGATTTGCTTAGCAATGATACTTTCTATTATGCATCTGCAAAAAACCTTTGAAACTGTCATCTGTCTGGGAGAGAAAAACATCTTTTTTTTGGTAGAAGTACTGCTGAATCAACCCAATGTCCACCCATTCAGACACAATGATGTGTTAGTTGAACCTTTTGTCTGTTCCGGTGCTAAATTATATTTCCAGTCGGCTACATAACTTTGAATTGGAGACTTGTATGTAAGTGTTCAAAGATGCCCCAAAAATGTAAATGTACACATGCATGTGTACAAACCTGTTTTGCCTCTTTGGGTCTTAACCTGAGTTCTGCTGCTGGAGCAGGAAACAAAGTGACCTTACTGTGCTGTCACCATGATTTTTTCATCTGCATTCTGTCCCACTGAAGTAAAAGTTTTAAACTTAGAAGTGAGTTTTTCTGCGAATTCCACATATATGCTTTGAACACAGAAAATGATGAACTGTAGCACTTGTGTACCTTACATTTGTTTTTAGGTTATATAAGCTGAGGTTGGTTACATATATGATATTCTAGTTGATTTTTTCTGCGACACTCAATATGCTTTTGAAAATGGGGCCACACACTATTAAACCTGAATACTGAATATGTGTGATATGTATTTGCTGACAAACACCGATGTTTTGTTAACATTTGCTGATGTGCAGACCTTTATTAATTTTCCTCATAATCACTGACTCTTAGTTTACATGTAATATATGGCTTATTGGCATGGAATAACTAATAATTATATTATTCTTCTTGAATGCTTAGTGGAGGTTTAAGCTGGAATTATTTAGCATGCAAACTCCCTTTCTTTTGTGGGGTTTACTGGAAAAGTGTTCACATCCAATCTCACTAAAAAATTTCCTCTATTTATCAGTCCAGATGTTTTT
Organism: Arapaima gigas; assembly: GCA_900497675.1. Lineage (NCBI taxonomy): Eukaryota > Metazoa > Chordata > Actinopteri > Osteoglossiformes > Osteoglossidae > Arapaima > Arapaima gigas. Next base: position 45,701 of record UFQX01000499.1, on the reverse strand, counting down.
TTACTTTATTACTGGAAAACGCCTGCTATAATGGTCAGACACTAAGTCAGAGAATAAGATTGCTTAAAGAAATTTTAAGCGGTCCGCTTATTTTGCTAATTGCTCATTCTCAGTTCCCAGCTACCGTTCATGAATGAGCCAATAAAACATAAATCACAGAAAGTATGTAATGGTGAGTATGCACATGCATACTCATAAAACAGCAATTAAAATGAAGAAGGATATCAGTTGTTTAAAGCAGAGGCGTTTAAAATACATTCCACAGATTAGTAGTATTTATTTTATCACACTGTACATTAGAAACCTTCATATTCATATGATTGTTAGCTCCTGGAATTATGTAGCTTTTCCTTTGTTTTCCGAGGGAACTGGAATGATCGCTGAAGGTACATCTTTTGAATCCAGAGCAGCCGATGAAAATGTCTGTATGAAACTTACAGCAAGCTAACAAACAGCAAGCTTCTGAGAAAATAAATTTTGCATCATTAATTTTTCAAAACTGGTGCCATTGTGTCACATGGACACAAGGAACAAAAAACTGATGTAGGCTAGGATCAGTTTTGCAAAATGTTTAAGATATGCTAGAATTTGCATACCTTTATGTTACTCCTATACTGGGTATTCTGACGAATGATGCACAAACATACCTTTGACTATTCAATGTGAAAGTTTTTATTAGATAACAATGCTGCACTGAAATCAGAGCATATTTGTACCTTCAAAAATAGCTAGAGTACTTGTGCATAAAAACATTTTAAGGCTTTTCTTTGAAATACATAAAGGTGAGAAATTTCATATTAAAATTTACTACTTCGCTATGACATCTTTTAATTTGAAATAAAAATTAACTTTTTAATTGAATTAAAAGAATCACGAACACATTCTCGCCACCAAAACATACATCTCTCTATATGTGTTTTCTGGTTAAAAAAAAATCACACACTGTTAGCTTTTTACGTTAAAACTTGAATAGTAATTTTCCGTACATTTTTTCCATTGTTATGGCTGTTTTAAAGTATCTTTCTGTAAACTTAATATAAAATGTAGCAGTTGCATAATCTGAAATGCATTTTTGTCATATACCATCTGGTTTAGAAATATTTTGTGGATACAAATACTTTTTATAATGTTAAAATAATGTTTTAAAAAAGATATTAGTAGGTGCGGTAGGTGAATTAACATCCACATCAGAAAAAATTGGCCTAAGACATTGATGTTATAGTACTGAACTACTTTTTGGTTTAAGTTTTGGATGTATAGTATGCTGTTATCCAATTTAAACAACAGTTCTTATGAAGTTTTATTTATCTATTTATTTTTTAACATTGGTTATCATGTTGGTTATCTGCTTTCCAGAGTACATTTAGCATTAAAATCAGACTACTGTGGTGTTAAAAGACTTGTGCATTACTGGGTTTAACCCATCTCTGTTTATGGAGTTTCTTTGTTCCTATGCTGTGATTTAGCCATTTGGTTCTATTACCTTTGCTTATGTATGTAAAATCAAGGAAACACTTTTATTCTTTCCAACTTGACTGACCATATCTACATGAGTGAAACATATTCAGAAAATATATTTTTTCATTTCTTTTTTTTACTCCCAAGAGTACAATTTTGTTCTGTGCAGTATCTATAAAGGCATGCTGGTAAATAAAAGAATAAATACAAATGTTTACTATGCAAATGTGTACAGTGATGCATGCTATTGCTTTACCCCCCTCTGCTACTTACTGAGTTCATCAGATTTCAAAATGTGTTGTTATTTTTGTGGAAGACAAAAGGGTAATGCAAAAAATGCATGCAAAGTCACATTTTAATTTACTATATTTCAATAACAATATGTTTTATGGAAAATAAATGTGTAAACACAGATTGAATCGCATTAAAAAAATCTTTTCTAAAATAAATGCTCAAAATGTATAATTGTGTACTTGCTCATTCTGTTACACGGGTTATGAGGTAGCTGGTTCCCTTGAGCAAATGTGTGCACTATGATGAATGGCTTGAATAGTCTTCATCATCTCAGTGCACACACTTACAAAGAGAAAAATAAGACCCCTGAGAACACCACGTTACACTGCAATACCACTTCTATTTGAAATATTTCAAATAAGAACAAATATGACCAGAAGAACTTGGTTGAGAACCAGGGCTACAGGAGGTCCACTTGTTATGTCTGCTGCCTTTCTCACAGAGCTACAGTGGCAGAAATTACACCTTTATAAGCAGTTTCAACAGCATATGTAACCTCTCTTAAAAATAGGCTTTTGTGAAACATTGTACAATTATGGAACTACAAAAAAGGCCTATGACCACTGTAAAATACATTGAGATACCTGGTTTATAAGGTACAAGTATCTGTTGCACCTCCTTAAAACAGCCTTCAGAACATGATTTGGTTTGGATATGGGCTGTAGCAGATTTGTTGCATTATCATGTTGGAAGTTTTCATATGATTTTTGGATACATTTGGTCAACAGTGATTTTCAGACACACTCTGGCACTCAGATACTCTTCAGTAGATATCAGGGGCCCTAGTGTGTGCCAGGAAAATGTTCCCCGCATCATCACACTGCCACTACCAGCCAGTACTGTTGACACCAAGCAAGATGACTCTATGGCTCAATTCTGATCCATCCATTAGCATGATGCAAAAGGAACCTGAATTCATCTGACCTGGTGACTTTTTCCACTCCTCAGCGGTCCGTTTTCGATGTTCCTGTGCCCACTGGAGATGCACTGTGCTGCTCCTTGCATAATTTCTGGTCAATTCTGGTCAATTTCATGGTCTTCAGCTGTTATAGCACTTGTCCTTTGTTTCCTTTAATTCCAAAGATGTTTTTGTCCACAGTATCACAAGTCATTGGTACTTTTGTGCTTTTCACACCATTCTTGGTAAACCTTTGGTTGTGCATGAAAACACCAGAAATGCTAGATGGGAAAAGCTAGAACCTGCATGCCTAGTGCAAACTATATCATGCTTTTTTTCAAAGTAACTAAAAGCACACATTTTAGCCACGCCAACACTCAGTCGAACACTGAACGATGCCAGAAATGCTGTTCTGCCTGATTTATAGCGCACACTGCAGTCATGTGACACATGACTTGTTGGAATGTATCATGTGTGAAGGTGAGGAGTGTACCTAATAAACCGGCAAGTCAATGTAAGTTTTAGATGTAACTAACAGTAGTGTGAATTTGGCTTTTTTTAAGTTTAATTTTTTTATATACTTCAATTTTATCACTGCAATATGTCTGCAAGAGGTTTCACGCAAGACTGTGAGACCAATATCCAATTCAAATCACAAAACCACGAAGGCTAAATATGAATTTTAATAGGTGGACTGAATCAGTTTTATCCTGCTATATATGCTGTATGTGAATAAGCTACACGTCTAACATTGAATTTGTACGAATTTATGACAAATACAATATGCTCACTATACCGCGCGATATAAGGTTATGGTCAATGAGCCAGATATGCGACTGCGCCCTGGTGACGAAATCATAGGAGTTGAAGAGGAAGTATGCCCGCGCGAGGTGATGACGCAGTCCGTCGATCAACAGGACGTGCGCCTGCGCGAATTGATGATGCAGGCACTGCCGAGCTTGTCCAGGTAGTGTTACTGTCTCGTATTGCTCTTTCACACCACACCTTCTGCCTGTCTTTATAATAGGAAGAGTTGTCAGAGTTGGTCTTTCGGTTTTAGTTTTGCTTTAAATAGAAGGATACAGAGCCTTGGCTTGTTTAGGGATGACACTGGCCCCGTAAGTGAGGGTTTGTCGAAGGTCGCGATGTGTGCTGTAGCCGCGACTGCACTGCTGGGCGCTCGCTAACTCTCGGCCGGTGCTGTCGCTGCAAGACCCCGTGTTGCTGCCATGGGAATCCTTTTCACGAAGCTATGGCGGCTGTTCAACCATCAAGGTATGTATGATACCCCGACACCAGGCTCTTCGAGCCGTGTGCAAGCGACGCTGTGTAACAGTAAACCGTTTCATCTCTAGCTCTCTCTCTGTGTGTGTGTGTGTGTGTGTGTGTGTGTGTGTAAGCCGCTGCTGTGTGTTAGCTTGAAGTGGGCACCACTTGGCACCTGTCTCCTCCGATGCCTCTGTTTGTATTCAGACAATCTGACAGGTGTGTCTGCACCATGTGAGAATAAGACTGGTGTGACTAGAACTGATCTAGTGAGACATGGAGACAAGTCCATTGGATGACCTGGGTGATAAATATGAGGTCCTCGCAGTGAATGGCTTTCCTAATGTGGCATCATGGGTCTGTGTGATTTAAATTCCAGTGGGGCATATCTGGCGAGAGGCAGCGCTGAGGCCCATGGGAGTTTATAAGTTTGAAGTAGCAGCGCTGTAGTAGGAACTCACGGAACTGCTGCATTACAGGAGGTGACAGGTGGTGACACAGAGTACATGTGGGGAAAACCTAAAGAAAACAGTGGGCCGGTACTCAGCAGTATGCAGTAGTGGCACTTCTGTATTTTGCTCCTTGAAGTATTGGGACTTTATCTTGTATACTGGCATTTCTCATAAGATCTTGGTCCTTTTTTCTGCCTCAGATCAGCAGATTCTATGGCTGAGCTGCTCTCACAGTGCTTTACTGCTATTATTCATAATAGTTCTCACTGCTATATTTCATTACCCAGGGTGCACTAAGTTATGCTCCAAGTCTGCTCACACCCTGCTTTCCCCTTGTTTTTTCAAAATTTGTGTCCCCTTTATTAAAGAAATAAACATTATGCACATCAGCCATATCTTCTCGTACTTTTTACGCGCTGGACAAATTTATAACTGCTGATACCGATTGACACTCAAACCAAAGTGCTTGTAAGGTGGAGGAGCAGCACTTTTCTACTTCAACATCTGAGCACAGCTGAAACGGTTCCATTTCCAGATACTTGTTAGTATGGTGTTTCTGTCAGTCAACACCGAACGTACACCGCATTAGTGAAAGCAATTGCAATCTTTGCAGTCTGTGTGGTAATGTTTTCACTTGTTGCATGTCAACCTTCAGGGTAGGTAAACTTTATTATTTAATAATTTGCAACTCATAGAAGTTATTGCATGTACTGTGTTGTCTGTTTTTAATAAGTTATTGTAAGATATTGCATTGATGTCCTTTGTTTATAAACTTTTTTCAAATGAGGCTCTCCATTATTGCCATGTAGGATGTGCTGGTTCTGCAAATTCTGGGCTACCTTTTAGAAATGCAAACTATTGTAATGTGTGTAATGCTCAGTGGTGCTCTTTTATTGAGCTGTGTGTGCGCATGTATGCATGCGTGGCTGCCCTTTGTTGTGCTGTTATCTTTTGAGTGATGTGCACAGCATACTGTGTATCCTGGCACCATGTGATAGGCTGTGCACTGCTTTAGAACAAGCTCTTTTCTGTATGCACTGAATATTGCATAATGCAGAATAATGCTACTGTTACAGTCTTATTTAATATTAAGTGGACATTAATGCTGGAATGCAGCACGCAGTGGCTGATATATAATTGGCTGCCTTGACTTCCTATTCTTCACATTTTCATGTCTTCCTTGAAGATCTGCTATTTAATTGGATTGAGAGTGAAATAAGAACTAAAATGTGATATTCAGCCTTTTATGTAATGACCATATTGTTTGTTAAATGTTGACCCATGGGAGGCAGCCTATGATTTTTGGGATTCCCAGGAAATGAAAGACTGACAAATAAGTGGAACGGTTTTCCACTTTTTTACTCTCTTTATTGAACCTCTTCACCTCAGTGGAGGTTCTACTACATGAGCTTCTTTTCTCTGGCATATAGACAGCAAATCAATGTACAGTCAGTGTTTAGTTAATTTAAGTTTAGTTTATTTCTATAACAACTCAAAGAACCTGGTTTGGAATCCCTCTTGTGCAATGCTACCCTTGAGCAAGTTACTTGCATTGAATAGCTATAGTAAAATTACATGGATGTACAGCTCGGTAAACTGTTGTTAGTAGTAGCTTAACACTTAGGAGAAAAGTATCAAATTAGAAACACAATGTTGAAAAACTCGTAGTTGCTGGACAGGGTGAGGTGAGTGACTCAGAAGATGAACTTGCTTTTAGTAAGAAATGTATGTGAACACTTGTGATTGCCTGGAAAGGTGGTTCAGGAGGTGTGTGTGGGCGAAACAAAGGTGTGTGGCATCAAGAGGGTTTGGCACAGTCTTTCCCTCTTATTTACATTCATACCAAGTCAGGGAGTAATTACTGTATTTTTTTGCATATATGCGTTTTTACAAACCACGCAACCCCCCGCACATTATTTTCGTGAGCGTGCTATATCAGGAAAATTTTACATGTTAACCTCCATTTTGTAAATTTTTTCATATGCAACTGGATTAACTTAAAATGAAAGCTGATTTCAGAGCAATTTTACCAAACCCAAGGTTGACCTACGTCTTACATAGCGTATCCACGAAAACGATGGAAACGAAATATGACAAGGTAAATAGGGCTTATTATGCAGGTGCAGCACTGGACCTACTAGCACTACATGTGCGCGGTATATGGATGGGCGCATGAGACCAGAACTTTTTTTTTTTAACATAATTTCAGAATTTCCGTACCTTATATGAGTGGGCGCATTATTTATGTGGGCGCCTTAATGCATGAATGTACATCTGAGGGTATGCTGAGATGCACTGGGGACCCCTGCAGTGTGTGCCTTGACTAGCCTAACATCTTGTGCTTCCAGGATAGACTTTGAACCATCATAACCCTGACTTGGAAAAACAGTTAATGAAATTGGGTCTGACTATGTGAAAATAGGGAAAGATCCTCTTGTACCAAGTTTAAAAAAGGCCATTGTTTAAAAAAAAGTATCTTCCCATTTAACATGTCCCTAGAAACTGGCTCATAAGATGAAATCTCATAAGTAAGAGACATAATCACCATTACAGTAAAAACATAAAAAATTCCTCTGTTACCCGTAAGAAAAATCAGCCTCATATTTCCTTTTAATTCACTCTAAGATGCAAAAGCTCGTAAGGCAAAGACACATATCTTGAAGGATACCTGTATATATTTAAATAAGCTATTGCAGTTGTTTTTGTGTACAAGTGTAAATTAACTTTTAAAATATAAGGAGCTCTCAATATTCACTGATATCAGAATATCCCTGATTCCATTTTAACTTTTAGTTTTCCCCCCATCAAATTTCATAAAAAAGGAGAAGATGAACAGTGAAGTTTTTTGTTAATATTTGAATCCATCGAAAGGAAGTCCTCTCACTAATGATGCAAAAATATTTTGCTGAATACTGACAAAAATGCAAGTCATTATTGAGACATACTGATTCTGAAGTTAGGGCCTAAAGCTTTGGCAACAGTTATAGCAGTCATTGCACATTTGAATTTTTGCTCCTCTATGCAGATTTGCTCAAACTTTCCAAAGTTAGTGTCAGTGGTGGATATTTTTGTGACAAATCACAGATCTTCATTGGAATTCAACATTGTGTTGCTGCTGGACCATTTCAAAATGTTGACCTTACAGTTTTTGTCATTCTGTTTTTACTGTTACTTTGGTAATTTTTTGTTTGAACAGGAGCCTTTGCCCAAAATGATAACTCTTTCCCACTGAATTAGCTTCCTGACCTTTTCTGTCAGTCATGTCTTAGATGCTAGTAAGTTTCAAAATCTTTCCTCCTGAAAAATGTCACCCAAAGCATGATATCACTGTTGTATTTGGCCATACAAATGATGCTGTGTAGGTGCTGGCCTATCTTTTGCTTACAGTGTAATTTCAAGCCAAAAGAGCTTAACTTTAGGTCTCATTAGACTCCAAAATTTGTGTCTGGAGGTCTCAGGGTCTGTGATACAGCTTCTGGCAAACCGCAGGCATGTTGGCCTTTCTAAGAATTGGCTTTCTTTTAGCATCTCTTAGTCAGGCCACATGGTTGTAGTGCTCAGTTTGTTAGGATGAACGCTAATGGTTAATAATAGCTTTCATAACTTAAAACCTTAGTAAGACTGACCTCACGGAAACCCCCAAAAATTTAACCTATGAAAAATTTGACACTGATTCTCTCTATTGGACTGGTGTCCCATCCTGGGTATTGTGTCCTCACTGCTCCACGATATGCTCTGGACTACTAGGACCCTCACTAGACATGAGTGGTTAAAGATGAAAGATGATGGATGGACATGCTGGAATGCAATAAATGTAGGCTTATTAAATATCTGCTGTTAAATATCCATCTTAAAGTTAAGTATGACCTTTGTTTTTATTTTTGTCTTGTGCTGCATCACTTGTATCCAGTATGGGTTTGAATCAAACCAATTTGTTTGACCCATCTTGCTTCTCTTAGCCATTCTGTTTTTGTCAAGGAATGCAGCACAGCACTGCAGCTTGAATAAGCCTGGCTGTGAAATGCCACCACATGATTCTCAACCTGTTCCAAGGTTCTAGCAATGAACATGTGTAGGTTGAACTTTAGATCTCAGGCGTAGACACAGATGTGCAGTACCACCCCTCCCCCCTAACATCTCCCTTTGCTTCACCATCTCAGTTGCTTGATGCAGTTGCACTTTGCTGATGTGGCAGAAATATAGAAAACAGACAAATGTAATTGTTTGATGTCTCATCATGCCTTCAGCCCCCATGAAGCCTAGAAAGGTTAGCTTTAAAGTTTACAGAACAGTCCCACACATTTTGATTTATGACTGTTGAGCTGTAACAAGGCAGTATCCGTGTGATAAACCGTTTACAGACCATGGGGAGATGTTGAGGTGACATACAGACATCTCAGTTCAAGCCACAGATGCAACCAAAGCACCCTGTGGATGCACCTGCACTTTTCATAGTCAGTAAGATGGCACAGTCAAATACACTTCAGCAAATGCAGAGGCAGCCTTCTCAGGTGTACAGCTGCTGTACCAGGAAGAGTCACCACAAAGTCATAAAAATGCCCCACATAAAATGGGTTTTAAGTTTGTTTTAATATTTTGTTTTAATATGAACACTGACAGACCTAAACTGAAAATATCTCACCTTGTGTTTCACATAATCTGGCACGTGTGTTTGAGAGATTTTCTCAGCAAGACTGTGATGTTCATGCAGCATTGCTATGAATGCTGTGGTAATGGTGCTGCTTAAAGAACAAAGCGTTACAGTCAGACAGTTAGGAGCAGAGAGGTTATGTCTAAGTCTGATGTCAAGGTGAGGATGAGAAAATCCAACTGACCTGTCAACAAGACTTGGTGTAATTGTACAGACACTAATGCAGATGTCGGATTTCTCTACCGCTCACCAACTGAGCTGGCAGTTGCGGGCAGCAGTCCAGACTCGGTCGAGACTTGGTGGATAGAATTGTTTGGCGACAGACAAAATACAGTGCTGCAAAAGTAATACAGTGCAATATTCTGTCTTGCTTAGCAGTATCCCATTTGATATAATACATGATTCAATCAAGCATACTGTGACCAGATGAAAATGTGAGTGATCATATTGCTCAGCCCATTATATTCATATTGATTTTATTATTACTGCTAGAGCACAAAGCTTTGTCAGTGGAGAATTGCTGCAGCACCAGTAACATTCAGTACTATTGCATCATTTCATAGGCCTGCTTAAATTAGTGCTTTAAATAATGTTTTTTTTGATGGAAACATCACTAAAAGGCCTTAAATTGGATTGTTTGGGGGCAACTTGTTTTCCAAAAAAAAAAAAAAAGCTGAATTCACACGGAGGTTAAAAGGCAAGTGAGGTGACGTGAAAAAATATAAAAACTATGACCGTTCCAGTAGGTCACAGTTAATGTCAAGATCCATAACTGTGGAATGAGAATGGACTGTGAATGAGTGAGTTTTAATCTCTCGGCTGCATTCTCTGCTGCTGGCACTCAGCAGTCAGAGGGGAAGTTACACCCAAGGCATGCTTAACTAGCCCCTGACCCTAGGAGTTCTAAGGACATTAACATTGTCTTCATTGTGAAATGGGCTCAAATGTGTTCACAAACATTTTTCTCTCTGTTGCAAATATTTGAACGTTTTTTTTAAAAATATATTTTATATGTATGTATGCATGCGCGCGCACGTGTGTGTGTGTGTGTTATATATAGATATATATATTTTTTTCCTTTTCAGAGCACAAAGTCATCATTGTGGGTTTGGATAATGCAGGGAAGACCACCATACTGTACCAGTTGTGAGTATATTGCAATATTTTATGTTGCACGGAAACAAAATGTATAATGGGGAACAGGGTAGAGTGTTGCTGTAGTGTTCCGCACTGTTTCCGAACGCTGCACGGGGCCGAGATTCTGCAGCTGATGCAATAGCTGATTTCTGTTGCACTTTGTTTATTGCAGCTACAAATTGCATCATGCTCTGTTGAACCTCTGATACTTTTATAATTCTGCCCTTTTAAAAACTGAGAACCATCCATTTCCTGGAAATCACCCCATAAGATGAAATCCCGTGTCAAAGACATTTTTTGAATTGCTTTAAGAGAGTGTGGCATTATGGGAAATGAATGCATGAATGAATGAATTCCAGAGAAGTACCTGTCAGCCTTTTTGAATGCGGTACTTAAATTAATAAACTGGAAAATTTCCCTCAAGCTCAGTTATTGCTCATAAGTGTGAAAAATCAGCCATGTACTTGGTCATNATTGTTTTAAGAGAGTGTGACATTATGGGAAATGAATGCATGAATGAATGAATTCCAGAGAAGTACCTGTCAGCCTTTTTGAATGCGGTACTTAAATTAGTAAACTGGAAAATTTCCCTCAAGCTCAGTTATTGCTCATAAGTGTGAAAAATCAGCCATGTACTTGGTCATAAGTCAGGAAATGGTATTAATAAACAAATTTCACAAAAACTCACGTCTCATGGGATACCTATATTTGCTTTGGGGCCGAAAAGAAGGAATGGCACTAATCCATGAATTTTTATTACTTTCTTCTGGTGCACAGTTCCATGAATGAAGTTGTCCACACGTCACCCACAATAGGCAGCAACGTTGAAGAAATTATGGTGAACAGTACACACTTCCTCATGTGGGACATCGGGGGACAGGAGTCACTGCGATCCTCCTGGAACACCTACTACACCAACACTGAGGTCCGTGTGCTGTAGATCACACGCCGTGTTATGTATGTGCATAGCGTGTGGAAGTGTATAATAACTCCTATTTCTGTCACGTTTGCTGCAACTTTAGTAGCTCATTGACTTTTCAGATGCATGTTATATTCCAAGACTTGATCCTGTACTTAAAATATGGAAATAATTAACTGTAATCATTAATCATAAGCATTTTTTCAGATCAATGGACATTGAATTGGTAATGTAAGAGAGAAAATAAACTTTGTTTTCACTCCCAGAAGGTATTCCTTGAATAGTAACTTTTAGACTGAAAAATGCAGAGTAGCCTGGTGCAACACTGCAGTAGTCTGACGGGGGGGTGAAGCCTGGTACCGGCTGTAACACACTACAGAGCGCAGCACTGCCCAGCACGACTAGGCCTGGTGGAGAAGAGTGACTGTTGTGATGCTTCATGGATGAAAAGAGGTGAATTGAACATATGTGCACTCTGCTTGACAGTTTGTGATTGTGGTGGTGGACAGCACCGACAGAGAGAGGATCTCCATTACCAGAGAGGAGCTCTACAAAATGCTTGCACATGAGGTGAGTATGAGTCGTGATCTGTGCACACGTGGCGCACCTGTGCACACCACTACACTGCTGTTCAGCTGAATGTAAAATGTGTTTTCACAATTTTCTAATCCAAAATGTATATTACATCTTCAGTTGTCATTGTCAAGATACTTAGTCAAACAAAGTTTTATTTTTTTATTTTTTTTTTAGCAGATATACTATTTCACACTACTGCAGGTTTTTCTTACCTTTCACTTGTCTGTCGAGAAGACACGGTTCCAGAAATCCTTAGATTATGTGTGCCAGGGGTTTTTAACTCCAAGGAGATTATTGTGGCTTTGTTTTAAGAGAGTTGTAAATTATTTCATGCCAATTATTTTATGTTTTAACTAAATTAAATCAAATGCATTAGTTTAAAATCCTTTTAATTTTTTCAGTAGTGTTTTGCTAACTGAAGTAACTGTGTCCTTATGAGTGTATGCAGAGGTTTCTAAATTTTTTTTTAATTTTTTAAAGGTCAGAGAACACGTGTATCTGTTCTAAATTTTTGTTTCTCTTAACTTGGCTGAACAATAAGGATTTCTCATCCACTTCATGTTCTTCATTGTAATTGTGTTGATCTGGGCTTCACACACAGGACTTCACTGGGTCCTGCTGGACTTAGAAATATCTTTTAATCATAAGTTAGGCACTCTTGACTGTTCTTTAGGAGCTGCTGTGTGCTTTGTAAGACTTCTGTTGCAGAATGTCTAAAAACCACAGCAGCTTGGACTTTAGTTTGACATATTTCATTGGGGTAGTAGAAACTTTCATTTTCTTCAGTGGAGCCCTGACTGAGAAGAACTGTAATAAGATAGACCCAGTTACATATTTAGGTCATTGTAAGTTGCTTTGAAGAAGAGTCAGTGTCAGTTAAATGTAAATTCACATAGTATCTAACAAAAGGCTTCTGTTCAATTATGCAAAGAATGGTGGAACAAAACTTCAAAGTGTAAAAATACTAGAATTTTCATGTTTTACTGGCATTTGCAGAAATATATTTTGTTCAAGGGAAAAAAAACACAAATGTATATGCATCAGAAAAAAAAATGTGACACTATTTTCCTAACAATGTTTTTCATCAGTTATCAGGTCAGTTTAAGCACTGTAAGCACTGGAAATTCCCTAAAGTTGTATTTTGTTGCTCATATTTAGCAAAGAACGTTTTGAGCCTCTTTCTCCTTTTACCAGGACCTGAAGAAAGCGGGATTGCTGGTGTTCGCGAACAAGCAGGATGTGAAGGGCTGCATGTCAGTGGCAGAGATCTCCCAGAGCCTGCAGCTCACTTCCATCAAGGATCACCAGTGGCACATCCAGGCCTGCTGCGCCCTCACCGGAGAGGGGTACGGACGACACCTCTGGGCTTAGACTGCAGTTACCTGGGTTAGCTGGGTCCTCCAGTTGTGTAGATGTATTCAAACAGCAGAAGAGAGCTGTGCTTATTTATTTGAAAAATAAACGGATGGATCTCATTTACAAACATGTAGACGATGCTGCTCTCATGCATATGTCTCTCCCGTTCAGTTCCCATGTGGTTGCTTCTTCCCTCTGTCTCCTGTAGGCTGTGCCAGGGGCTCGAGTGGATGATGTCACGACTGCGTGTCAGATGATCCCATCTCCCAGCCCAGGAGCAGGCGCCTCTCCTTTTCTTGTCTTTTCCAAAGCTGAGCTGAGAATGTCACAGGACTCTTATTTATTGCAGACAACATCCTGACTGAGAACTGTGAGCAAACTATATGAAAAACACTTCTCCAAAACTTTGAGATTTTACTCTTCAAGATATGGAGATGGGCTTGAACTGAAAGGACTGTTCTGTAACTGCAAACCAGCCCAGGGTTTGAACATTGCTGGGGGACTGGTTATAGCATCAGCCTCGGTGTACAGTAATCCACAACCCTCCCTCAGACCGCTCGAGTCCTGGAGGAGGGTCAGGTTCATCCCTTCTGGTGTTTGTGAAATGCAAAATAATAAAGTCTTTATTTGTTACGAATATGTGTGCGTTTATTTGAAACGTGATATCTGTATGACGTTGTCTGTTATAAGATAATGGAGCCACTGCAGTCCTATGTGCTTATTCAGAAGTGCATGTGAAATCCTGTTTGTTACTAATTTCCTGGAAGGCTATTGCTGTGCGACTATAGATTTTCTAAAAAAAAATAATAAAAAAAATTAATTGTTCATTTGAACTTTACTTGTGTATAAATGCAAACAGCATTTTTTTAGCTCATCATTGTGATCCTTCATGTCAGTTGTGTGATTGTTGAAGACAGTGCTGTCAGAAAGCCAAACCACAGCAATTTTCTTCTGTTAGGATCACGTGCCTTTGGCTGCATTTGTGCCGAGCTGCAAATTCTGGGACTGACTGCTTTCCAGTCTATGCCTGAATTTGATGGCCTGCTATTCTGAAAATGAAAAAGCTAGCAAGTTACATATTGCCATACCTCTGTTCTGCACAATTCAAGCAATGCTCAAAAGTTTTTTTTTTTTTTTCCCTTTTCTTTTAGCCTTTGCATTTTATTAGTTTTAATCTTCCCAGGCATTTTGGTTGTGAGACATGGCAATTACTGGGTCAAACATTTTCAAATTTTACCAGTCACTTTTTTAGCTTTAGATCCAGAAAAAGTGAATTACTTGTTTCATATAGGATTTTAATAAAACTTCAAAAGTCAATTGTCTCATTTTTAATAGAGGCCACTGAAGAGATGCATTGAACTTGAGAATTATTCACACCCATCATGAAGTTGAGCAAAAAGAAATGTATATAATAGTACATGCAACAAGTCATATTTTGGAAACAAGCATAAGGGAGAAGTCATACACTTTTATCCAATTTTTTGAACAACATTTTGAATAGCTAAATTTTTATGCCAAAAACAGCCTGGCATAAACACCTCTGGCACCAAAATTAGTGACATCTGTGCTTTTCATTTGGTCTCTGTGTTCAGCAGCTGAATTACTGCTTTTCACTAGTTCCTGTTTTTCTAGGACACAAATATGAGGTTGCACTCATCTAAAGAACAGAACGTGTCCATTTTGCCCCTATGCGGAGAGGAAAATCGTGACGAAGCTGCAGAGTTTAGTGGAATCTTGGGGTTATCAGCTTTCAAAAACAACTGTTGGACACCCCATCCATGTCGACAAGTTCTTTGGAAGAGCTCAAAGCATCATAGGAAATATTGCCAACACTTGTTGAAATAAAATAAAACACAGAAATCAAGCATCTGAGACTCTTCACTGGAATGAGTTCTTTGTAAGTATTATTTTCACTTGTCTTCTGCTGTCTTCTAAAGCTTTATCTATTTTGATGAGCAAATATGCCACTCTTGTTTTCATAAGCATGCATAATAATACTTAAATGTTACAAAGTGACATGAATTTGTTATTGCTTTGGAAAAACATATCCATCCATCCATCCGTTATTGTTAACTACCTATTCCTGGCCAGGATTGGGCAGTTGGGCACTAGGCTGTGAAACTGCTCCTGGATGGAACTGCAGCTCCAGTCCATCACAGGGTGTGTATACACACACACACACACACACACACACACTACTGAACAATTTAAAGTGACCAATTAGCCTGAAATAGATGTTTCTGGACATGTTTTTGAGCAGACACACAGAGGCACGGGGAGAACATGCAACCTCCACACATACTGAGCTGGGTTTGAATTCACGTCCCAAACATCCCAGGAACCGCCTACTGATGCACTGTGCCACCTCTTAAAAATATATCCACATATGAAAATTCACTTGTTCTAAATATATATTTAAAAAAACAGCAGAAATACATTTTGAATTATTAGTCATGGCCCATGACTTTATTTTCATACTATTGTTGGTTGCTGGTGTTACCATACTGCTTTCCTAAACACCTAGACTGGCGTCATGGCAACATACAGGGCAGTTTTACTCATCTTTCAGTGGGTCACACTGTGATATTGAACTGCCAATATTAGGTCTTACCTCAGTGTTTACAACCACTGTTGTTTCCAATGGGAAAGGTTAGAATAATTTTGAACAAGATCCATATAACGGTTGTCTACCACCTGTCCTCTCTCCCTCTGATGCGTCACAGCAAGGTAATATTCACACCCCAAGCCAACTTACCTTACCGTGGAACCATTTGCATTTGTACACATTGTTTTGCTCTTCAGAAACGGATGAAATTGACACAAGGAGTCATGATGAGTATTGATTTAGAGGAAGTTCATTAGACATATTGAAGATATCTCAGTCTGTGCAAGACAGCGTTAAGTCAAGTTCTCTGTTTCCTTTTTTGTGGGAACCAAAGCAAGCAGCCTTTGGCCTGAATATGTCATTTTGCTCGATAAACTGCACTGAAGGACATAATAATCCGTCTGAGCTATTGAATGAATTCTGTGATTCCAAATGTACATCTTACAGACTCTGAAATCCCCTGAGGTGGGTATTTATTTTACAGAGAAGAGATACCCCACAGCTCGAAGGCCTACCACAAGCTGCAGCCAGGAATAGCCTCTGGTATGTCAGATTCACCTCGACGACACTTTGAAGCCATTGTGTCCAGACCACTTTAGTCAAGGACCAGCAGGGATGCAACAGCTCTCCACTAGGGCTTACTGTGTTGATCGCCTTCATTTTCTTCGTAATATTTATTATTGAGGGCTTATTCTCACTTAAGGTTCAATGCAGACAAGCAAAAAATATGAAAAAAAACTCTCCATCAAAGACTGAAATGCTGAGATTTTATTCTGCAAAAACAAAGTCAAGAGTATTAGACAATGGATTGACAGTTGGTGACAATATAGAGGTTTTGAGCAGTCAAAGCAAGTGGCATTTTAGGATATCTGTAGATTTTGTATCTGACCAGAACACTGCTAGCATTAAACCTGTCCGGAAAGTAACAGTTAAAGTTTATTTTTAAAATTTTGTTATAGGACAGTTTATCTGGATGAGGTTTCCTTCACTGCTTGCTAATTTAAATTTGATGCCGGGCACGAAAACTGATGCAGCCGACTACTTTAAACAATTCCCCCCGCCAGAAACACAGAGAAATCCTGGCATTTTCCTAGCTAAGCCAACCTTTCTCTACCCGGTAGTTTCTTCTTGCGAGACATGTTGCTTCGTCTACCTTCTTGTCTGCCAACAGGAGTCACATGACATTTGTCATTTTCTCTAGCATTTGTTTCTCCATGGGTTTGCAGAACAGGTGGTCCTTTCGAGATCATTTGGTATAATTAGCCTTTGAAATGTGAGGACGCTGCTCACGGATTGGCTGACCGCACCACACGATAATCACAGAGATGATGGGATAATGTGATCTCGCCCAGTCGTTCTTGGGATGAGAGCATAGAGTAGTCTGCTTGCTTGACATTTTCTTAGTGCTGGAATCACTGGTAAGTGACCGCACCCTTTTCCTTTCTGTTTCTCTGCATGGTTTTCACAGTGACTGCTGAGTGAGGATAAAAAAATCAGATCATTATAGGATGACAATAGCCAGTATCATTGTTAGGAAGACCTCCACAGAGGAGCAGCTTGGAAGTAGCTCCTCAACCACATAACAGCAGCCTGCCTTCAGTGCAGTGACATTTGGGAGAGTTTGATTGTGAGTTTTATTGGAGAAGCCTGAAAACTTTTCTCTGAAACAGCACTGGCAGTAAGAAGGTTGCTGGTGATGCTCCTATATTTAACCCGTATCCGCAGAAGGTATTGTTAGAACCCAACTAGTTAAACAATGCTGGCCAGCTGGGCTCTGACATTAGCTTTCAAATAGCTGGAGCATTGTGGGGCAGCTGTTCTGAGCCTTCAGCCTGGTGCCTCACTATGTTTGCTGTCAAACATGACGCTGAGAGTAGCCTACAAAAGCATTCCTACATACACTACAGCCTTCTTCGGTGTTTCCCTTGGTTTTAGGTCTGAATACCTTTACATCTGTTTCTAAGCTTGTCAAACACTAGAAACTGGCCTATCAGTTCTGGAACCCAATAAATGAAAAGTAAGTGTTTCATTTCAATTATTTGTTCATTACTCTTTCATGTTTCTTTTCTTCTGCTCTGGAAACGTAGCTTTAACAACAGGTGTAAATTCAACTAATTTATAAATTGTGTCAGCTATCATTTGTAAGAACTGTAACAGAATTCTGTAATTTAAATTCTTTCTTAGATCCACTAAAAAGGAACTGCTATGGAGATTGAAGAATATGAGGAAGAGTATGAGGAGTATGAGGAGTACGAGGAGTACGAGGAAGGAGACGAGGTTGTGAGGGAGGTAAGATATTTTTAATCGCACATAGGAGTACATTACATCTCTAAATAAACTTGTTCATAAACCCAAAGACAGTAGAAAAGGAAGCTATAAATGACTTAGTAAGAACAGTCAGTTGTGTGCTGGTTTTTGTTCTCTTTCACTTTCACTTCTTTGAAGTCATTTTGTGAATATCCCCTGATCTGAGGGGTTAGGCAGGTAAGACCTGCAGGACTGCAGCCCCCAATGAAGATTACAGTCGTCTGAGTCTCGTGAACTTTGCAGAAGATTATCTCTGTCCCAGGCTGACATGTACATAACAGGTCCATGAGTTGGAAGCACTGATAACACAGGTGTAGGACTCATTTGAGAGCTACTAGAACATCCAAGGTTCAACATTTCTGTCATTCTGCCTTAAACAGATGTACAGATGAGAGAACGAAATGTAAATGTAGTTCCTCTCAGACTATGGCGCACTGTACTCTGCTCAGACAGCATGGCAAGAAGGGGCCAGGCAGACAAAATGAGGCAGTTGCTAGGAGGCACTAACAAAATCTTCCAGAGTTTAAACTAGTCTTTCATGTGTGGTAATGTGCGCTCAGACGGGGTTATAAACACCGTAGAGCAGCATTCTCCTCGCCATTTTGTATTTGTTGAATATTATTTTTGCTCTGCTGTCTGTCTGCATTCCTCTGGACATATTGCAGAATTGCAATGTGATCATTTTGGAGGACCACCGTGCCACTCCAAGGCAGAAAGTCATGAGACATGGTGGCCATCCTGCCTAATCCTTCTTATCTTTTACTCGCTTGATCTTATGATCCACATCCACGCCCAGTTGTGCAAGGATAGATGATTGTTTTCACTGTTAGTCATTAGATTCCATCTCAATGCTGAAAATCACCGTTCAGAATTCTCAGCTTTTGCTTTATCTGCCGATTAAAATAACTTTATTATGTACGCCGCTGCATTCGGTCATTTGTTTTCAAGGAAGAAAATTAGTCTGATGGTTTAATGGAGAAATAAAAGGATTATCAGGTTGTTACAGTTAATAGCAGCTGATTATTTGGTTACTTTTAATTCTGCATCTTCATTTTCGTTTGGAGGAGACACTCACATGGTTTCAGTTGTAAAAATAAAAACATAATATACTCAGCAAATGCAAAAGTTTTTTGAAACTGGGTTCATTTATGCAGAAATGTGTTGACTTTAATCAAAAATTTTAGACATTTTTTTCCACTTTCAAAGTTCTTCGCCTCTTCTGGTATGACTACTCTGAGAACATTGCTTTAGTGCACATTTTTGGGATATGTTACTGTAAATTGTTTAATGTACAGAATTTCAACTTATTTATTTCTTAGTTTATATTTTGGTTATATATATTTAGCAAAGTATGTCTGCAATAAATAGGGTAAACAGGAAAATTAAAAATGGAACTTTGTTAAATATGTTTTATTTGTAGTATATGAATATAGAACAAAAAGTAAAAGGTGAGTTATACAGGACTCACTTTTCAGGTGCTGCGAAAAAATAAAACTCTTTAGATGTTAGTTAAAAAGGCAAAACCTACTCCATCCTCAACTCCATGAGACACAGAGTGGGGTTTAAATATAGAAGGAAATGTTGACGCAGGGAGACAAATGAGAAGGTGACTCTGGTACATAACAATCTATTATAGTCCAGCAAGTGTCACCATGATAATATGTAAAAGTGGTGGGGGCTGGAGAGGGGGAAGAACCTCCCCTGCAGGGTGAGTAGACCGTCTTGGTCCGCTTAGAACCCCCCTGCCCCCCAGTACAGCAAACATCTACAGGGTGGACCACATTTACGTAAATAACCTCTTTCGGCCTCCGAAACACTGATGTTTAGGTAGAATTTTTACCAGGTCAAATAGAGAGAGCAAGCAATATAACTTCTTGTGATCTACCAGATAACAGCTTTTGTAATTTGGCAGAATGTTTTGTCTTTTGCCATGCTGAGTTCACCCTGTTCTGTCTTAGCCTGGGGAGAAGATAAAGCCCAGGTGTGAAAGTGTGGGCTTGAAGGGAGTGGCTCTTTCTTCTGCTCTCACCTGTAGGCACTAATGTTGCTTGCTTCCATTGTTCTCATGGTCAAACGTAGTGTTTTGAGAGGCTTTTGGTTTTATCCTCTGACTCAGTGTCAGCTGCAGGACAAGGAGATATGTGAGTCACAGCATCGCAGTGGCAGCTTTCGGGGTCAAAAAATTAAAATAGATACTGCTTTTGATAACACTAGGCAGCAGAATGCCTTAGAACACTGCTTTTTAAAAGAAAACTGTGGGCAAATTTTCTTTCAGTCCATTCCATTTCCATCAAAGATGGTGGCATCAGTGATGCATGAGAACAGACTTGAGGTCAGTCAGAGGGCTTCATCCTCTCACCTCTCACTTCTTCAGGATGCTTTGCCAGTCAAGAGCAACTAGGCCAGCTCTGGCACAGTTTCTCCTCCATCCTCACCATAATCACAGGTTCCAGTAGTTAAAAAAATACACAAACATTTAACATTTTCTTTCTCGACTGCATTAGTTCGACTGTAATTATTGTGGGGAGACACTTCAGCATTGATTTTTTTCCAACAGAATTTTAATTTGTGATCAAAGTACCGCACTGTTTATCCCGGGCCGGCTAAATAAACTGGAACACAGTGTGTATAAATTGAAGCCAGCAAGGAGTGCTGCACATTTATGCTGGAATTCAGTCCAGCCACTTGTGATGCACAGTATGTCCACACACACGTCAGAGATCGCTGTGCTGAATCAGCAGTTTTTTTGTGCGTGTGTTTGTAGTATGTTGTGGAGAGGACGGAGGGGACGACGCAGCAAGCACAGGTCACAGAGGTAAGGGACTCGCAAAAGCAGACGCACAGAGCCTTTACTGTGGAACCTTTTCCATAATGTTCCTGCATGCCATGGGAGTTATTCCATTGATATGAACGTTGCAATTACCAAAACCCTGTTTTTTTTTTTTTTTAAATGAGCTTCAGTTTAACACAACTATTATTTGTACACCACCTCCCTTTAGATGTGTTGGGAAAATTCTGTGCATCACTCACAAAACTTGTTGATGTCCTCCAGCTGCCCAGATTTCAGATTTTTCTGTGATGGTTATGTTTAGTATTAGATGGAATAGCCCTCATTTTATTCATTTGCTGATTTTTAAATGAATTTTAATTTTTACAAAAAGCCACAAAACTCTCCCAACATGAAGTCCTGCACTGCGTTAATGACCTACAGTACTGTGCAAAAGTCTTAGGCACCTGTGGGAAAAATGCTATAAAGCGAGGACGGTTCCAAAAATAATGCCATGAATACTTATTAATCAATAAACCTTCTAAAAAGTGCAGTAGACAAAAAAACCTCAATCAGATCAATATTTGGTGGGACCACCCTTTGCCTTTAAAACAGCATCAATTCTCTTATGCAAACTTGCATGCAGTGTAAAGTAGAGGTTGGTAGGTTCTTCCAAACATTTTGAGGAACTGGCCACAGTTCTTCTGCAGACTTTGACTGTCTCTGCATGTCCTCCCAGACTGACTCGATCATGCTGAGATCAGGGCTCTGTGGGGACCATACCATCTGTTGCAGGATTCCTTCTTTTTGCTGAAGATAGTTGTGTATGACTGAGATTGGGTGTTTGAGGTCATTCTCAGGCTGCAGAATGAATTTGGGACCAATCAGAAACGTCCCTGATGGTAGATAAGAATCTACCTGTACTTCTCAACACACATTGAAGTCGCATGCCTAAGACTTTTGCATAGTACTGTATCTGCGCAAAAGATGGACATGCGTGTAGCCTGGCAGCGGCTCCTCAGTTCCCTGTAGTCCCTGACAGTGGACAGTGTGACCTCCCTCCCAGAACCACCCTCACACTTACCATCTTCTGTCTCCAGTGCTAGATGTCACTAAGACTAATCTTGACACTGTAGTTCTCCTACTCTTCACTTAGCTGAATATAACAACTTACTCTGCCTTGGTGATGCTAATACACAATGACCTTAATAAAGTTAACAACCCTTATTGAACTTATAAGTTTAATACAATGAGACAGAAACACCTTACATTCTATATTGTTTCTTGAATGTTTGGTGCTCTTTAGAGGTATGTAAAATCCACGCTTTAAAGTACTATTCTCTTAGGATTTGTAACTTGAGCTTTAGTCTAATTTTTCCATTACTGAATTTACGTTTTCAGTTTAATTTGTGTGTATATTTAAATTTAACCACTGAAGCATAATGTCTTATAGTTTTACGTTCAGAGCCTATAGGTTTTTTATTTTGCACTCATAATGATGATGCTATTGTTAAGGGAGTTAGTAAAGTTAACACTCAGCACCATGTTTATGGAAATAGTAGACACAAGGCTGAGGAGTATTGACCCCTGGGGTCCTACATTAATGGACTCAGAGACTTCACTTCCACTACCAGATCTCTGACGTGTGCTTTTCCACCCATTAGTCGGGGCCTTTGCCTGCCCAGAAAGTGAGGAAGAAGGTGAAGGTCGATACCACCAAGTTCATGACACCTTATTTGGCTCACAGTCAGAAAATGGTGGACCTCTTCAGTAATGTAAGCAGAGATTTTTTTACACAACTACATGTGTCTCCTCCCAAGTCTAAGCCTAAAGCTAAACCTGAGCATGTGTCCTAAACCTGTTTGTCACTATTTCTCCTTGCTTGTAGAACAAGTATCGACAAGCCTACGATAAGACCAAGGGGCATCCCTACGCCATCACACCTGACACTCCGGAAATGCTGAGGATAAGAAAAGCTCAGGAGCACCTCAGTGATGTATGCAGTTTCAGTCATGGCGCATAATGTTTATTATATTTCATTATAATAACATGCTGTTGGTGTATTTTAGTGTTACCTAAAGACGTTGCTATCACGTTCTGTTACTTCTCACTTTTATTTAACTTGAGCTTCAGTAGCTGCTGCTATTATATTAGAATACTACAGTAACAGTAAAGATTATCATTATTATTATTAGTCTTATTATTATTATTAGTAGTAGTAGTAGTATTGTCAACAACAATAAAAATTATAATAAAATTGAAAAAAATTGTTTGTTTTTATTTATATTTTTATTTTTATTCTTTTTTTAAAAATTATTTTCAGGTAAAATACAGAATGGAAGGAAAGAAGTCGCAGACAATGAGCCACTATGATGGAACAGCTAAAGAAATTTCCCATGTGAAAAATGTCTCTGATCTAGTCAGCAAAGTAAGTTGCGCGTTTATTTAAAAAAGCAGACATACAGCATTGTCACAATATTGATCACGAGTTACTGATGTAATTTATTTCTAATAAGAAGCATGCTGTGTGGTTTCTGTAGGTTTTGTATAGGCAGAAATGGGATGAAACCAAGGACCGGTACCTGCTGCCCCCAGATGCCCCAGAACTTGTACAAGCAGTGAAGAATGCAGCAAATTTAAGCAAAGTACTTGCTTAATGTTTATTACAGCAAAGATTTGCAGATTACTTAGTGCCTTCATCTGTTAACTGATGGTATTTACAATAATTCAAAGAGAAATAGCATAAAACAAAACTCAGTACAACAAAAAAGAATCATTGGCAGTGTTTGAGGGTGCTGTCAGTTATGTGCACGTGAATGGGCTTTCATTTCTCACCGACGTATTCCTCGTCCCACCAGAAACTATACACGGAGGCCTGGGATGAGGAAAAGACCATGTTTTTCCCTTATAATGACAGTCCAGAAATACGCAGAGTGGCCAAAGCACAGAAAGTCCTCAGCGATGTGAGTTGAAAGAATTATTCTAGGGGTACCGAAGGTGGAAGATCTTCTTACGGCTTCTATGATGCAAACATGAAATAATCAGAATAACAGCTTTATCGGTTTGTTATAGTTAATGTCAGTTTATAATTCCATTTGTTTTAATTCTGCATCTTCATTTTTGTTTGGAGGAAGTGCTCAAATGTTTTTAGTTCCGTAGCTAAATAAACATTATGGTTTTTCATAATATACTTAGCAGGCGCAAAAGTTAATTTTTTGAAACTGGATTTATTTATGCAGGAATGTACATTATAGCTGAAAGCTCTGTGTTAACTTCTGTCACAACGTCTATAGCAAGAATTTTTTCTTAGTTTACTTTCTTAGTTCTTAGCCTCTTCTAATATCAGTACTCTGAGAATATTTAGTGTATTTAGTGTACATTTTTGGAATATCTTACTGGAAGTTGTTTAATGTACAGAATTAAAACATTTATTTAGTTTATATTTTGGTTATATATGTATGTTATAAGTATGTAGTCGCAGCTAAATAGGTAAATTATGAACTGAACTTCATTAACTATGTTTTATATGTATTATATGAACATAGAACAAAATTCAGAATGTAATCTTCATACCGGATTTGTCACATCAGTTATTTTCGTGGCTGCAAAAGAATCTGTGTTCTTTCCGTTTGTATAAAACTCAATGTGAAGCCGCAGAAAATGTGACCATCTGTTCTTTATTCTTATACGTATTGATGCTACAGCGTTTTGGTGTGTTGTACGACGCAGGTCCAGTACAAGAAGGGTCACGATGAGCGCAAGGCAAAGTACACGTCTCTGGCTGACCCCCCCGAAGTAGAGCTGGCCAAGAAAGTGTTCCAGCACCGCAGTGATGTGAGTTCTCCAGGGAGGTCGGAGTGCTAAAACGCGTTGCCAGATCCGGCTGCACAATTTCATTTCATCCCATATTTCACGACCTTTGAGGAATATGCAGTCCCTCAAGGGTGATGCAGTAGATCACAGTGTCTTGGCTCTTAGGGTGTAGGTTCAAATCCGTCTCAGTGGGAGGAGTTTGCTTGTTCTCTCCTTTGTCCCACAGATTTGCACGCTTCAGGTTAATTTGTTACTGTAAGTGGCTCACAGTGTGTGACAATGTGACTGTTTCTGTCCTTAACTTGGGATGGACTGGTGTCACATCCACTCTGTACACCTCCTAGTCTAGGGCCTGGCGATTCTGGGGTAGGTTGTGGAGCACCGCGACACTAGCGGCGACAAGCGGTTAATGAAAGTGTGCGAGTGACAATCCCTTAAGCACACGATGGCCATCCTCACAAGTAGATGGATGCTTTGATGACAGCTTTGCAGTTGGGAGGATGGAGTGGGGGACCAAAGACAACTAACCCAGGCATAAATGCACCCCAGGAGTGGAAGAAAAGTCAGATCTTGGTTGTGCGGTCTTGTACGGGCGTGGATCATGTGTGGGCGAATCTGCTGTCACTCACCCCTGACTGACAGTTTGGTTTGCTCCGAGGTTCAGCTTCTCATCCGAGGACACCAGCTGAGGATAACCGACACCTGCTCCCACATATAATAGGAACCCAAGAGCAGCTGCGAGTTGCAGAATAGGTGTCAGACATGGCCAAGGACATTGTTTGCAAATAATTTTACCCCTTGTGGAATTTCCAGAATATATTAGACGTGACTCTGGACATGTTTAGATATCTTTTTGCATTCTGCCATTCGTACAATTAGCTGTACAATACACTTCTACTTGTGGAATTTGTCACCAGTGCTGTTTTGTCTCCTGCAGCTGAAGTACCATGAAGACTACAACAAGAAAGTCAAGGGCAAGTGGTGCGAAACACCATATTTCGATGTCGCCATCGCAAAAATGGCCATGAACAACCTCAGTGCTGTAAGTGGCTTCTTCAACCGGAAAAGGGACGTTAGAAACTTGTACGACATTTGTCCACGTCTGTCGGCGGCAGAGAGAACACACGTGCCAGAACTGGACCACAGTGTTAAAGGTTGAGCTCACACCAAGGACCCTGCTTTTGTAGCCGTGATGACAGTACCTGAAAAGGTTCAGCAGAATATCTGTATGCGTGTCTGTGAAAATGTATTTGCCCCCTTCCTGATTTCCCCCCGTTGTTGTATATTTGTCACACCGAATGGTTTCCGATCTTTAGACCAAAGGAAGTATTAGGCAAAGGGAGCCTGGGAACATACGACAC
Source organism: Arapaima gigas (assembly GCA_900497675.1). Taxonomy (NCBI): domain Eukaryota; kingdom Metazoa; phylum Chordata; class Actinopteri; order Osteoglossiformes; family Osteoglossidae; genus Arapaima; species Arapaima gigas. The sequence continues at coordinate 19,841 of UFQX01000499.1, read as the reverse complement.
AGTTGTTACATTGCTACTTTGTTTATTTAAGGTCCAAAACTGATCCAACACCCATATTCCCCATGTGAAAAAGTAATCGGTCGCACCACCTTCAGCAACAACAATTGCAACTTAACATTTTCCTTTAGCGTGATATCAGTCTCTCGCATGGCTGTTGATGAATTTTAGCCCACTCTTCTTTGGGTTTTCAACTGCAAACTGCTTGTTTCAGGTCCTGCCACAGCATCTCTATCGGGTACAAATCAGAACTTTGACCAGGCAACTCTAAAGCTGCAATTTTGTTCCTTCTCAGCCATTCAGATGTAGACTTACACCATAACAGTGGACATCAAGTAGGGGGCAAATACTGTTTCAAGACACTGTATGGAACAAGATAAACTCTAAGTGGCATAAAATGATAAGAGCAGCAATGTAGCTCATTGTGGGCCATCTGGGTGCCTGTTTCTGGAACACCGTTTTATTATCACTAACACTGGAAATGAAAAATATACATAAAGCATTCACATGTGTTCAGTTACTTGTACAATGACCATATGGAAACCATACATCGACAGCAATATCCGCAGTCAGGCAGTTTACCGTATGCGGTCGTCTAAAATGCCATGTTTTTGTCTCTTTCTAGAGGAAGTACACTGCTGGCTATGAAGATATGAAAGATCAGATTTACTTCATGCAGACAGAGACCCCAGAGTATGACATACAGAAGAAGGCACGACTGGCTGCCAGTGATGTGAGTGGTTTGTTCACAACGAAATCGTATTCTAGAAGTCTAGGTGCTTTTTCTTTTCCCCCAAAACAGTGGTATATCCAGTACCCACTTATTCCTCAAGAGAGACCCGATCCTAGACTGAAGTGAGCACGACAGCTGCTCAGCAGCTGTTCTGCAGGACCAATAATTTCAAAAATCAAAACTGGTTGGCTACCTGTAGCAAAGGTAGTGCCTACATAAATATTCATGGATTTTGGGGCAATTCTTCAGTGACACCAAGGAAAACCCAACCTTCACTGATTTTACTTTGCTGATTGGGATACAAGGACTATGGCAGTTCAGGTTTTTCTGAACCCATTAAGAATGTTAATACGATAGATATACATCACCTACAGTTGTACTACAGGCTGTAAAAATGGGCTGAGTGAAGAGATCACTGAGGTACCGCAAGAGCGTTCCATCTACCATCTTGTGTTAGGCTGTAATAAATGTCCAAAAAACCCAGACTCTAACATGAATCGGTGTGTAACATTACTAACAGTGAATTGGAACTTGATAAGTGCCGTTCCTTCTGGCCTTTCCTGCAGGTCAAATACAAGAAGGAGTACGAGAAGACCAAATCAGTGTCAGACTACAACGTCCTCCCTGCGACAGAGAACCCAGTGCTGAGGCAGCTGAGATACGCCGGGACTATTCTGAGCGATGTGTGTGTCCGTCTGCCGTCCTTGTCGACCTGAGCTCCCAATTACGTTATTTACTGTAGTAATCGTTTTGCAACAAACGTAAGACTGTGCTGTAACATATGAACTGGACCTGTATGCGTTATGCTGTGTTTTGTTCTTTCTGTAGAAAGTGTACAAAGCCGAATATGAAAAAGCGAAGGGGTCAAGTATCAACTACTGCGACACTCCTAAGTTCAAGATGGACAGCGTGATGAAGAAGTTCAGTGATGTAAGTGTACTGGCTGGAAAAGCCACGTTTGCGATAGGGAGACGCACTCCATGTTTCTGCTATAGAACTAGCTGGACATCCACACGACTTTTCCCTCTTCCTGCAGGTGCATTATAAGGAGAAATATGAAAATGAAATAAAAGGACATTACATTGGCAGTTATGAAGACATCAACATGCTCCACTGCCAGCAGGTTGAAGAGATGAAGGGAGATGTAAGTCTCCTGATAAGTTTCCTCACAGAAAGCGGTCAGCTGTCAATGAAGTGGGGAACTGCATTAACTAAATACATGTATAATGTGGTGTGTTTTAAACTGAGCGCGGGATACTTCCAGAATTCATTGCTCAATCTGAAAATTTTTGTGTGTATTTCAAATATAGATTTTTGAACACTGTCTTGCTAAGGCAATGTCTTCCTTAGAAACCTTTTGAAATGCAGCAATGCCATTATAACTCTAAGGTGTAATTTTACATTTATACATTCAGCTCGTGGTTAGGAGGTACACAAAATCCCAACTTGGTGCTTGTAAATCCGAAGAAATGCCTTGTAAGTCGAAGAAGGAATATTAAATTAAAATATTAGTAAATAATTAGTTGAATTTTTATAGCTGAAATAGGTGAATCTTGGCGATGACTGTAAGCATTTTGGTCAACTTTGTTCGGCCAATAACAATAATCATTTTACAAATGCGAAAGTATTTAGTCCAATGTATACAACAATTTTATGTATATGAGGGTGCGATTGAAATGCTAAAAATTTTTTTCAGAAAAGGCGGTAAAAGTATTAGCATTTTTTGATTAACTCTGGTGTATTACAAACATATATATTTTTTTCAGTAATAATTTCCAGCAACATAAAGTGCAGCAGACAGGATGCTGCTGTCAGAAATGACCTGTTTTTAACACTTTTACCTTTTTTGTGTCTGTTTCAGAAAAACTACAAAGCTGATTATGAGGACATCAAGACGAGGTGTTTCTTCCCTCAGACTGTAACACCCGAATATGAAGCCATTAGGAAACTACAGCAATGCAAAGATGTGAGCGCAGTTCCAACAACCTTCGCTCTGGCCTAGAATCACTCATCGCGCACTGTACTGAATGTTTCGTGGATCTTATGTTAAGAGGAGTTATTTTAACGAAACGCGATTTCCGTAAATGCTCGCTTTGCAAGTGGAAACATTAGAAAAACAGTTTTGTGTGTATTGTTGCAGAAAATCTACAAGAAGCATCCAGACACGGTGAAGTTTACTCAAGTGACGGATTCCCCGGTTCAACTTCAAGCTGCCATCAATGCCAAGCAGCTCAGTGATGTATGTGTTCAAGGCAGCGTGCTGACCATCCAAACAGAGACATTCATTATCCACGGCATCCTCACAGCCGCCCCGTGGTCACTATGGAAACCCTTTGCTAAACTAAAGATGCCGGGATATTATTAGAGGCCTATGTACTAAAAATACAGCTCCCCAGATAGAAACAAATTGCTTGTTTGAAGGCCCCTGAAAAACAGAGCTGTTACTGCCATCTAGCGAATAAAGTGTTTCTTCAAATAGCTTGAATTTTGTTAGAACAGAAAAAAAGTGTAAGTCTAGGGTGTGTGTTTTGTGTAATATGGAGCTAATGTCTGTTTTATTTTTTGCCTCGCAGCTGAATTATAAGGCAAAATATGAAAAAGAGAAGTTCAAATGTTACGTGCCCCCCGACTATCCCTTCTTCATTCAGTCCAGAGTCAATGCCTACAACCTCAGTGATGTGAGTATAAGTGCTGTTTTAGACTGCTGAGATAGACTGTACACTGTAGCACATGAAACATCCATTATAATCCTTTCAAGTCACGTGTTTGTATCTGTGTGATGCCAGAACTGCTACAAGTATGACTGGGAGAAAACAAAAGCAAAAAAGTTTGACATCACGGGAGATGCTCTTCCCATCCTGGCAGCACGCGCTCACACCAATATCATCAGCGATGTGAGTTTGATCTTCCAGGCCAGTCAGGCGTCAAACAGTGATTTGCGGTACTAATGTCTAATGACAAAGTGTGCAAGAACATCTGCTGCCTTTGTGTGTTTTAGAAGGTAGGATTCTGTTTTTGCAAAATTCACAACAGGATTAGTTTTCTTTTTGCATTCATTTTTTTAAAGCTTTTTATTTGTTTCTTTAATTTTATGTCTGTGCAAGTAAAAATTCCTGCCCTTGTTGTATAAACAAAAATGTGTCTCTGTGAACACCCCAAATACCCGGCTTATGTGGCCTGCATGAGATCGTGAGAGCGCCAATGTATGTACTGAGGATGGATAAATAAGAAACTTACTTTATTCTCGCATCAGGTTAAGTACAAGAAAAACTATGAGAAAAACAAAGGACAGATGATTGGAGCCCTAAGTGTTAAAGATGACCCCAAGATTTTGCATTCTCTTCACGTTGCTAAAGTCCAGAGTGATGTAAGTTTTGCACTGCAAACTTTTACAGTGTAAATTTTGTGCATTTAGAGATTTTACACTGCGAGCATGTAAAAGAGTGAAATAAAAGAATCAAATTACTGAACAGATATAAAAAAATATAAACATGTAGTGGTCTCTAGGGAGGTTGTTTAATTTATACTTTGATTTTTTTCCCCATTCGCATTTGCTGCATAGAACAGTTTGCCTTTAACTAAGCTGACTCTAACAGGCTTCCCATTTTTGCAGCGTGAGTACAAGAAGGACTATGAGAAGATCAAGACCAAATACCATGCTCCCCTGGACATGATGACCGTTGCTCTGGCGAAAAAGTCACAGGCGATTGCCAGCAATGCGGGCTACAAGAAGCTCATTCACCAGTACTACCTACCTAGTGACAGCATTGCGCTAGATCTGGCCAAGAGGGCCAACACCTTGCAGAGTGAGGTGTGGAGGCATCGTGGTTACCGTAGTAACACCACTGCATACCTTAGTCATGTAACAGCTGTGTAATAGAGGTAGCAGGGCATGAATGCCATGCCAAGCTCTATATAATAGCTTTTAAGATTTGACTTATGGTTATAAGTGACATTGTAAGATGTTTAGTGGCATTTTGTTCTGAGTCCTGTTGATGCAGTGAAGTCGCACGTTGTCAAACGTCTTTGAAAGTGGTACTGGAAACCCGTTTAAGTTTCATAAATATAATTTTTGTTTGAGACACATGAGAAAAAGATGCGTCAGTTATAAGTAATAAATATGTTTTGGCTCAAAAATAGTGTTTCTTCTCTCCAGAATGACTACAGGTCTGATTACAACTGCTACACCAAAGGGGCACCGTGGCTCCCTTTTGGGTCGATGGATATGGAGAAAGCCTTGAAAGCTAGCAACATCTTAAATGAGGTGCGGATAAATAGGGTTTTGTTAAACTGATGACTACAAGGCAAAGCAGGCCACATGCTGCCGTGTCTTTAGTCGCTGCCAGCAACACGTTCTGAACCTAATTGCTTGTTTCGCAATAGAAAAAGTACAGACAGCCTCCAGACACAATCCCCTTCACCCCCATCGAAGATCACCCCACCATGGTGCAAGCTAAACTGAACCAGATCCAGAGAAGTGAGGTAAGTTTATTAAAACCATCTCTATATAAAACAATAGAAGCATACACAGAAGGATCCACAGATACTAAGTGTGGTGTGAAAAGTGGCTCACTGAACCTTGGTAGAAGCCCACATTTTACCTACTGAAAAAACATCCATATGAAAGGTTTTTTAAAGTTTTTTTATCTTGTGATTTTTTTTTTTGTTGCTCCGTTCCCTGGTGAATCACTTTCCCTCCAGCTGAACTACAAGAAAGGTCTAGATGATGTGCTACGCAAGTACTCTTTACCCCCGGACGTGCCGCAGTTCATCCAGGCCAAATGCAACGCCTTCAACCTCAGTAACGTAGGTCATCGTAAACATGCACTGTCTCAGTTATTATTGCTCAAAAACAGTGTCGGTGTGTGATTTTATACATGCATATTGCTGAAAAAAGTTACAATTTATTTCGATATTTGATGCAGAATTTTTTTTTCTCATTTAGAAATATTACAAGCTTGGTTTGGAGGAGCTGATTTCCAAGGGTTATGACCTCAAGACCGATGCCATTCCAATCCTTGCTGCTAAGACGGCACAGCGTACAGCCAGTAATGTAAGCATGAGCATTATGGACCAAAGTCAAGACTGTTCAGATCAGCTCTTTACTCCAGATGCTTAGACAACAATGGGCGTCTGGGTCTGAGCCGAGAAGGACCAGGGAGGTTGCACGTAACGTGGTGGTCCTGAATATGCGGCATGAATACGCGGCATATGCGGCAGTCCATTAAAAAAAGACATTAGTGGATGAAAATCTCTAAACTTAGACAGGGCAGGACTAGATATCCATTAACATGTATTCTTGTGTGCTTTTCCACATGTGTAGCATAAATATCTTGCCTTTGTTGACCATATTCCATTTACTATGTTCTCCATACTGTTTTCAGATTAATGTAATATAACTATTAGTGCAATGCTAACTTATTATGTAATCTAATATTTTTATAAATGTTTACATATACAGTTTTGATTTATTTTCCAAAATGAAAACTACTGGCAAAAAATTTACGATTACCTGTTTTTTTTCATTTTAAATGTGCTATAGTTGTTTAAACACTTCAAATTCACTTGTTGTTAAACTCGTGTGTTTATTGCTTCCCTACAGTATCAGTACAAGAAGGAACATGAGAAAGCTAAAGGCCACCACGTGGGCTTTCGCAGTCTGCAAGATGACCCCCTGCTGGTGCACTACATGAACGTGGCCAAGATGCAGAGCGATAAGAACTACAAGAAGGACTATCACAAGGCCAAGCTGAAGTACAGCAGCCCGGTGGACATGCTCAGTGTCATGCAGGCCAAAAAGGCCTCAGCTGTCACCACCAACATTGGCTACAAAAAGCTGCACCATCGCTACCACCTCCTACCTGACGCCTTAAACCTGGAGCTAGCTCGCACCCTGAACGCTAACATTAGCGAAGTATGGTGGATCTTATCGTAGCTTCTTTCAAACAAAACAGTGTCAAGGCTTGACATGCACCTTGCACTTATAACACCTGTTTTAATCAGTTCACATCTTTGTCTTTTTTTCTTCTGACAGAATAAGTATAAGTCAGATTATGAGAACTACGTGAAGGGAACTGGCTGGGTCCCCATAGGTTCACTAGACGTGGAGAAAGTGAGGATGGCTGGAAAAGCTCTCGATGAAAAGAATTATCGTCAGTCTCCAGATACCATCAAGTTCACCAGCATTACGGACTCCCCTGTTATGGTTCAAGCCAAACTCAATGCCCAGCAGCTCAGCGATGTAAGCTTCAGCTGGACTTATACTCCACTTAAACGGTCACGCAGACTGACCCTGTTCATCGTGTGCTTCTTAGAGTCACACAGAAGCAGTGCAGTACAAAGCAGATACCAACGATAAGAACGCATTTTCTTAGTATAATAGTGCTCTGGATTCCATGTAATGTTTCATTTAACAGCCTATGGCATTGTGGGATGCTTGTTCTTTCAGAGAGTGTACAAGGCCAGTGGAGAGAAGTACTTGCACACCTATACCCTTCCTTTTGACACACCAGAGTTTCTGCAGGCCAAATACAACTCAGTCCACTTCAGTCCGGTAAATATGAATATTAAATATCACATGGTTTGAATGAAGGAAACGGTGTAGTGAGGTTTAACATTCTGAGGAACAATGCTTATTTCCAATATTACTTGATCTCTGAGCTTGGCATTTTTTTGTGTGAACATTGAGTTATTAATTAAGATAACTTGGTCAACATGCAAAACGTGAAAAGGGAAGAAGATGGAAGACAGTATTTACTGAGACTGAGGCTCTGCTGCTTGAGATCCTAACCTCATGTCAGTTTGTAGACAACATTGAAATCCAGCTCTTGGTTGACGGAATTCTGTCTTGAGAACCAGGCGTTCAGGAATGCCACACATTACCTGTAGCCAGATAAAACCAGATTCTTCACATTTGCCTATTCTCATTCATGAGCAGAAATTAATTGTGTCTACTCACAACCACCTGGTGTTCATCTGCCCTTGTTGAAAGTCTCCTTCTAGTTTTTCCCACCTAGTGGTGCTCACAGTTAGCACACTCTCCTTCAAAGATTATGTTTCTCTTTATGGTGTCCAAAAAAATTTCCGGCTCAGTGATCAACTCAATTTCAAACTGTACTACCCGAGATACCAATCTTCTCTTTCATCTCTGATGATTATTTGGATCTGATACTATTACTTGGTGAGTTTAGCACTCCCAGTATTTATGATAAATGTGGAACAATTTAACTCTGCAATTGTTCTTTCTCTAGAATATTTACACCTATTCCCATAAACAAGATCTTCTCAAAGGTCACCAAATGAAAGAGGATGCAATTCCTATTGTTGCTGCCAAGTCTTCAAGAGATATTGCCAGTAATGTATGTATTAATCTTTTCAGCCTCGCTTCTGTCAAAGATACAAAATTACCGTTCCATTTGTTGAGCTTACGATGTTGTGTTTTCACAGTATAAGTACAAGCAGGCTTTTGAGAAAGCAAAAGGCCATCACGTGGGCTTCCGCAGCCTGCAAGATGACCCCCTGCTGGTGCACTACATGAACGTGGCCAAGATGCAGAGTGATAAGAACTACAAGAAGGACTATCACAAGGCCAAGCTGAAGTACAGCAGCCCGGTGGACATGCTCAGTGTCATGCAGGCCAAAAAGGCCTCAGCTGTCACCACCAACATTGGCTACAAACAGCGGCAGCACCGCTACCACCTCCTACCTGACGCCATGGACCTGGAGTTGGCTCGCACCATGATGGACATACAGAGTGATGTAATGTTCTAATGATTCACTTTTTTGCTTTATACAGAAACCTAAGTAGTTTTCACTGAAATAAGTACAAGGGTGTCATGCCACTGAAAAGAATAACACCAGGCCCAATGTCCACGTGTATTTCTTTCTTGACTCCTTAGAATGCTTACAAGGCCGACTATAATAACACATTCAGGGGTGCTGGCTGGGTACCCATTGGTTCCCTGGAAATGGAGAAAGCCAAGGCAGCCGGTAGAGCTATGGACGAGAAATCCTACAGGCAGCACCCCAGCACCCTCAAGTTCACCAGCCCGATGGATTCTGTGAACATGGCTTTAGCACTGAGCAACACCAAGCAGCTCGATGACGTAAGCTTGCTATAAGACGCCCCTTACAGTACCATGTGTATACCCTGATATTTTGCATACATCATGTGTTTCTAATGCAGCGTATTAGACATTTGCTGTTTTTGTAAATCTTACAGCTTGAATATTTACAATTGGTTCAGTTTTTACCTGGAAGTGACACAAGACTGAAATATTAATTTGGACAAAACACTGCAGAGATATGCATTATATTATATTTTAATTAACCAAATTCCTATTTTATTCTTCTGTGACTACCTGTTTATTTTCTCCAGGCTGCATACAGAGCTTCTGGGGAGAAATTTAAGCACAGCTACAATCTGCCATTTGACAGCCCAGAATTCATCCAGGCCAAGTTCAATGCTATAAGCCTAAGTGAGGTCAGTTGACTGACAGTAACCACCAAAGTACAGGATGCACTGCTCTTTATTTAATTTATTCCTTTCTGTAAAACACTATTTAAATGGTTCCACGTTTGTTTACTTTAGTAAATCACCTTGTGTTCCCCCTTGATCATTTTCTCATAAAGGCTGGTTTAAATTCTCTCTAATACTGCCGATGTGCTTGCTGCTCCTAACAGGTTCACTATAAACATAAATGGATCGAGGACGTCGCTAAAGGATACGACATGAGGATAGATGCGATTCCTTTTGTTTCAGCTAAGTTGGGAAGACATATTGCCAGCAACGTAAGTGCTATTCATTGTTTAGTATTAAATTGTTAAAACAAGATTAGGATTCCTTTCATACGTTCACTATTCGCCGTGGCACAAAAGGCAGCATCGGCTTTCCGCTATTGGTGTGCCTGCGTTGCATGTAGATGTTTGACATTGTTTTCTTAATTTTCTTATCCTAAATTTAAAAAAAGTACTTGGTAAAAATATTGTTAGTGTTCTGTTAATCTGTCTGTTTGCCGTACAGACAAAGTATTTGACTCTTTTATACAAGCTGGGTACATTTGCTGGAGTAAATGACGGTGTGAACTGTAATCCCGGACACAAGAGAAAAAAGACCAAGTGGGACCCCAGCTGACAATCTTGCGGTTACAATTTCATGTCTTTAGGAACTACCCTACTTGACCCATTATGAATACATAAAACATGTTGATGTGATATTTATATCTGAACCTGCAGTACCAATACAAGAAAGACTTTGAGAAAGCAAGAGGTCACCATGTGGGCTTTCGCAGCCTGCAAGATGACCCCCTGCTGGTGCACTATATGAACGTGGCCAAGATGCAGAGCGATAAGAACTACAAGAAGGACTATCACAAGGCCAAGCTGAAGTACAGCAGCCCGGTGGACATGGTCAGTGTCGTGCAGGCCAAGCAGGCCTCAGCTGTCACCACCAACATCGGCTACAAACAGCGGCAGCACCGCTACCACCTCCTACCTGACGCCATGGACCTGGAGTTGGCTCGTAGTTTAAACACTATTTTTAGTGATGTGAGTAATGTTCATATTCGGCTGGAACTGCATAGACTTGCTTCTAATAAGATTATTGGTTTAAGTTTAAGTTATTGCTTTCTTCAAAATGTGAACATTAAGTTCAGTTTGGTTTTGCGACAGGTATCATGTTGTCATATTGTACCCCCATGGCATAATGTTATCATTATAAATGCTTCAACTGTGCCTCTACGGTTTTACCTGCAGAATGAGTACAAGAGCGACTACAACAACTATATGAAAGGAACTGGGTGGGTTCCAATAGGGTCATTGGGAGCTGAGGTAGCAAGGGTTGGGACTGAGATAAAGAGCGACAAGAGGTACCGCACTCACCCCTCCAAGTTCCAGTTCAAGAAGCTGATGGACTCCATGGACATGGTCCTTGCAACTGTCAACAATCAGATCATGAATCAGGTATGCTGGGTCCAAAATGAAGTCAGGAAATATTGTCATCATCATTAATATTGCTCATCCTCTCATGTCGGTAATGCTTTTTCCATTTTTGTTGCAGAAAGTGTACACAGATGCCTGGCATAAAGACAAACTCAAGGTTCACATTATGCCTGACACTCCTGGAATAATTCTAGCAAAGGTCAACCAGATCAATCTGAGTGAGGTAAAGTCCTACAGCTGTTTAGCAACAACACTTACAATTTGTTTTCCCATATATGTGAATTGCAGTGTTAAATAATTATAAACATGCATATTGACTTACTGGTGCTCTTGGCTTAGTCGCACTCACATGCTGCAGACAGCGACACAGCTGTTAGAAACTGCAGCAGGCCCCCAAAAGTTTCTTTCACATTTTTTTGCCATAACGTCCTACAACTGAGTACCTGAAACATAAAGCAAAAATTGTGGCACTTAATAGTTCTTAAGACCTGGAACTCTCCACGTTACCTATTACAGAATGATTTTACAGTCAGTAATATAAAGTAATTTTGGATTGAGATTACCAATGGCAGCGGTAATGTTTTTCAAGTTCATATATAAATACATACAGTGATGTTGATACAGTTTTAGTCTCATTCCTCGCTCAGTTGTTCCCAGTTGCCACAGCCTTAGGCCTTTCCCTTAGTCAAAAAGATGAGCTCACCATTTTGAGAGCCAAGCACAAAGGCAGACCCCCTCGTATGTATGTACTATTCAGCTTCTGTCATCAAATACCAACGTCATTGTATCATTCTACATCCAAAATTGTGTTAACACCAGTATGTGTTGGCTGAATTTCATTTGTGCTCTATTTCAGAAAGTCTACAAAGCTGGTATGGAGGAGCTGAGGAAGAAGGGTTATGACCTCCAGCCAGATGCCATATCAATCAAGGCTGCAAAGGCTTCCAGGGATATTGCTAGTGATGTAGGTACACTTGGTGTGAGGGCATTCCATTCAGGACTCCTTTTATTACTTTAAATCCTGCACTTTTACAAATCTGAGGTGCAACTTTGACTTTTCCAGTAAATTTTTTTTGTGAAAGTAAAAAACCATTTGCTATCTTTGCAGTACAAATACAAAGAGGCTTATAAGAAGAGCAGAGGCCACCATCTGGGGTTCCGCAGCCTGCAGGATGATCCCCTGCTGGTGCACTACATGAACGTGGCCAAGATGCAGAGCGATAAGAACTACAAGAAGGACTATCACAAGGCCAAGCTGAAGTACAGCAGCCCGGTGGACATGCTCAGTGTCGTGCAGGCCAAGCAGGCCTCAGCTGTCACCACCAACATCGGCTACAAACAGCGGCAGCACCGCTACCACCTCCTATCTGACGCCATGGACCTGGAATTGGCTCGTAGTTTAAACACTATTTTTAGTGATGTGAGTAATGTTCATATTCGGCTGGAACTGCATAAACTTGCTTCTAATAAGATTATTGGTTTAAGTTTAAGTTATTGCTTTCTTCAAAATGTGAACATTAAGTTCAGTTTGGTTTTGCGACAGGTATCATGTTGTCATATTGTACCCCCATGGCATAATGTTATCATTATAAATGCTTCAACTGTGCCTCTACGGTTTTACCTGCAGAATGAGTACAAGAGCGACTACAACAACTATATGAAAGGCACTGGGTGGGTTCCAATAGGGTCATTGGGAGCTGAGGTAGCAAGGGTTGGGACTGAGATAAAGAGCGACAAGAGGTACCGCACTCACCCCTCCAAGTTCCAGTTCAAGAAGCTGATGGACTCCATGGACATGGTCCTTGCAACTGCCAACAATCAGATCATGAATAAGGTATATTTTGTTAGAAAATGACACTACAACATATCTCCCATCTGTTAAAACTGATAACTGGAGGGTTCTTTCTTGTTGCAGAAAGCATACACAGACGCTTGGCATAAAGATAAACTCAAGGTCCATTTAATGCCAGACTGCCCGGAAATGATTCAAGCAAAGATCAACCAGATCAATATAAGCGAGGTAAAGTCCTACCGTTCCAACACAAATGGAATGACCATTTAAGTATAAATGCATACATAGTTGCAGGATTACAGTAAACAATCATAATTTATAAAATTATCAATACAGCTGTGCTCTGAGCACAGGCTTCCCTTGCTTAGTGAGTGGTCATACTACAAAAATCCTGACTCAGTATATGTTGTTTGTATCCAAAAATTTACACAAGCAGCAGCTCATGAAAAACCTGAAGGCCACAGAAATTTCATTTCAAACTGCGTGCCTCGCAGTCTGTGAGCCCCACGTAGGGTGAGCAGCCTCCCAACCGTGTGAAGCAAGACTTCAGCTCTGCATCTTCATAGTCTCTTAGCCATGTCCCATCTCATAGACAACTCAGATGTCTCTTGACCTCTTTTTATTATAATGTAGAACCATCATCTATGACAATAATGAGCCCTGACAACACACAACAGATGAGTGGCTCATCCAGTTGAATCCAACAGCAAGGAAATGCAAACCCCACACACCCTGAAGTGGGTTCAAACCCTAAGCCCCCTGACAGATAGTTGAATGCTGGGTCACTGTGTGGTCCCAAGCCAGGCCCTGAAACTTGTGGTGCAAGGCAGTTTATACCCTGCCCTAGAGTCACCAGTTCACCTGAAATGCATGGTTGCACAGCAGGACTACGTGGAGGAAACCAGTGCAAACACATCAATATGGTTTCAATGTATGAAAGTTGTTTCTAAACCAACGGTGTGCATATAATTCTTTTTTAAGAATAATTTGTAGCCTTTTCAATGCTGTGGTTGAACTAATGTTCGCATGTATTAGCTAAGATCCATTTGTGTTCCATACCAGAAATTCTACAAAGCTGGTATGGAAGAGCTGAGGAAAAAAGGATATGACCTCCAGCCAGATGCCATATCAATCAAGGCTGCAAAGGCTTCCAGGGATATTGCCAGTGATGTATGTATCTACATGTCAATAGAAGATATATTTCTTTTCTCTTGAGGAAGATTCCGTGTAACAAATGATGTATCAGTAACAAATATTATGTGCCGTTGCAGTATAAATACAAGCAAGCTTTTGAGAAGACTAGGGGTCACCATTTGGGGTTCCGCAGCCTGCAGGATGACCCTCTGCTGGTGCACTACATGAATGTGGCCAAGATGCAGAGCGATAAAAACTACAAGAAGGACTATCACAAGGCCAAGCTGAAGTACAGCAGCCCGGTGGACATGCTCAGTGTCATGCAGGCCAAGAAGGCCACAGCAGTGACTACTAACACCGGCTATAAGCAACAAATGTCACACTATACTGTTCTCCCAGACACCATCATTTTGGAGTTGGCANCCAAGAAGGCCACAGCAGTGACTACTAACACCGGCTATAAGCAACAAATGTCACACTATACTGTTCTCCCAGACACCATCATTTTGGAGTTGGCAAGGAACGTGCAAAGCATCACTAGTGATGTGAGTGAAGGCATTTCTGCAGTCTGCGGGTAGTGTGTGATGCAGTGTTTCCCAATGTTCTTTGGTGGCTACCATGTATTCAGTCTTGTTCTGGCCTGGTGAACCCAAACGTTCATACATGTGGTATTAATAACCAGTTGTTGTTATATGTTATCTTAATACATACAGCTTTGTATGAAAAACATAACACTTTTACATAATACATTGTTGACACCATGGGTGTCAGAACAACTGGTGTAATGGTGGTTAAGTAGAAATTAGCTTGGTGTGACATTTGACTCCATTATATTTTCACAAGTTAAATATCTGACTGCATGTCTTTTATATACCTTCTACACTGAACAGAACATCTACAAAAATGAATATAATAATTATATAAAAGGGACAGGTTGGATACCAGTGGGTTCACTCGAAGCAGAAAAAGCAAAGAAAGCAAGCGAAATCCAGAACGAAATGTTGTATCGCCAGCATCCCAGCAAATTTAAATTCACCAAAGACAACCAGTCAATGGACATGGTGCTGGCAGCTACAAATGCTCAGATCATGAACAAGGTAAAGGAGCAGAGCTCAGTCCTTATACTTATTGTCTATTAAGTGCTGTCGATATGAAGGTATTTACTGAGAATTTACAGATGTTTATTTTTTCTGCAGTTTTCTATGGGAAGTGCAGGGATGACTATTGATTAAATGCATCTTTTCTGCAGCAAACGTATACAGAAGCCTGGGAAAAAGACAAGAGCAAGACCCACCTTATGCCAGATGCAATGGGCATATGTCTGGCTCGACAGAACATGCTGAACTACAGTGAGGTAAGGCACTGGATCTTGAAAGCAACAGTTAACTGATCACGTATCTGCTGTGCAGGTAGAGCTAAAATGAAAAAAACAATACAGTAACAAATGCAGGCATAAAAGTCTGAAACCTCACCATCGTGTTGTACAACAGAAACTGTACAAACTTGCGAATGAAATGGACAAGAAGAAGGGCTATGATCTTCCTACCGATGCCTTGTCAATTAAGGCTGCCAAGGCCTCCAGGGAGATTGCCAGTGATGTAAGTTCTTTTTCTATTCATTGTACAGGTTTGATATTTATTAAACGTTCTTAGAAGTAAATATTCATAAACATTAATCATGGCACAGTTGAGTTTAGATGACAATCTAAACTGATCTCTTTTAGTACAAGTAAACCATATGCATCCCTGAATACTGTGAAAATTAACTATTTATTATATACGAATGAACTTTCCTCAGTACAAGTACAAGACCGGCTACCGAAAGCAAGTTGGACACCACATCGGCGCCCTCAGCATCAAAGATGATCCTTTGCTCATGCTGGCTTTGAACTCAGCCAAGATCGCCAGCGATGCTCTGTACAAGAAAGATTTCCACAAGTCTAAGACCAAATACAACCTTCCCGTGGATATGATAGCTTTTGAACTTGCCAAGAAAAACCAGATCCAGGTCAATGACTTCAACTACAGGACTCGACTCCACAACTGGACCTGCCTGCCAGACTCCAACGACGTAGTTCACGCCAGACAGGTCTACGACCTACAGAGTGATGTACGTTCACACTTGTATTGGTAGTTTGAACGGATGTCGCCCGTTTACATTAAAACATATTACTGTTGCCCTGAAAATAATGGTTTTTAAAAGTGTGTGTGTTTTGACAAGAATAGTTTAACCCTTGTTATTAGCCTGTTCAAAGATGGATTACGCAAAACTTCCAAACAAAATTGTTTGTAATCATAAAATGTGTTTCAAAGAAATGTATTTATTTAAAATGCATTTTCAAATTAATGCAGGAAGTGTACAAGGCAGATCTGAAATGGCTTAAGGGGTTGGGGTGGGTACCTATCGGCTCCCTGGACGTTGAGAAGGCGAAAAAGGCCGGGCACATCCTGAGTGAGACTGCGTACCGACAGCATCCCAGCAAATTCAAATTTTCCAGCACCACTGAGGATATGGGGATGGTTCTGGCCAAAGCCAACGCAGTTATTAACAACAAGGTATGCTCTATTTTTTAGATATCTATTAGTTAGAAACATTTTATAATATCTAATATCTTTATTAAGTCCATGACTTGTTTTATTTCACTGCTGTATTTACGGCAACCTCTCAATTTACGAAAGTAATGTGTTTCAGAGTAACGGTTCATAAACTCAGAATTCGCAGTTTGGAAACACAAAGTCCATTAACTTCAATGGTAATTATGTTTCAGGAGTTGGAAGTACTAGACTAGTTGTATGTTTGTGTGGAAGCTTGGTGTTCTGTCCTTTGGACTTAGAGTCTGCTTGTGGAGCATTGATATAAGACAAATGGGCAGAACAAGACTTTGCTACAGACTTTGATTTTCATATAAGCTTGTAAATCCTGGGGTTTTTTTGTAGAAATGAGGTAGCTTAAAACAGTAAATGTGTGCATTTACAGTTTGTTTTTTTTTTGAAAGCGACGGTACACAGAAGCCTGGGACAATGACAAGACCAAGATTCACATAATGCCAGATGCTGTGGATGTTGTTCTGGCTCGACAGAATAGGATTAACTTCAGCGAGGTAGGCTACCCCTGCAAAAAAGAAAATGTTTCTTCTCTTCAAATGTCAGCATCACTAAGTCTTTTTCTATTTTTATTAACTTTATTAATATGTTGTCACCCATGGAAAATTTGTGCAAATGATGATGGGAGTGTTGAATTACTTTATTTTGGTTGCTATAACATTATATATTTTGTTGCTTGTACTTTCAGAGACTGTATAAACTTGCCAATGAGGAAGCGAAGAAGAAGGGCTATGATCTTCCTGTTGATGCCCTGTCCATTCAGGCGGCCAAGGCCTCCAGGGAGATTGCCAGCGATGTGAGCTCCTCTTTCATATGTTTTTCATTCTGTGGAAATCATATGCATCCCTGAATGCTGTGAAAATTCAATAACGGTTACCTCTCCTCAGTACAAATACAAGACTGGCTACCGCAAGCAAGTTGGACACCACATCGGGGCCCTCAGCATACAAGATGATCCTCTTCTTATGCTGGCTTTGAACTCAGCCAAGATTGCCAGTGATGCTCTGTACAAGAAAGATTTCCACAAGTCTAAGACCAAATTCCACCTCCCAGTTGACATGCTAAATATAGAACTGGCCAAGAAGTGCCAGATCCAGGTCAATGACTTCAACTATAGAACTCGACTTCACAACTGGACCTGCCTGCCAGACTCCAATGATGTTGTTCAAGCCAGACAGTGCTATGAATTACAGAGTGATGTAAGTGTTCATACAGTCGTTCCACTAATCTTTATTAGTCTTTGTAAACGTCTTCTTATTAGTCTTTTTTTTAATATCACCAATTATTTATGCATTTCTGTAGACATTTATGCTTCTGTCCAGCTGCATTGTGATATTTTGTTACAAACCTTTCAAATCAATTTCTGATAGCATATTTTTCAGGTCATTTTTTAACTGCATTTTCTTTGTGCATTTCGAAAAATTTGTTGCAAAGCAAATGTCACCTGTTTCCGCAAACCGTCAGCCGAACTCAGTAGGAAAGTGAGACGGCATTAATTCGGCTTCCTTCAACCCGGGTACACTGCAACCAAGATGTTGATATTGTGAAGTTTTTCAGTGTTTCTCAGTTCTGTCTGGTTGGTAACTTGTAACAGGATAAAAAATGCAGCTCGTGTTCATGAGCAGCATTCGCCAGTTTTGTCTTTGTAGTTTTATTCCCACACATTTAAAATTAGTTTTCATTTCAGTGTAGCTTGAAGTTAAAATTTTCAAATAAAGTAGCTACAACATTTTTTTTAGAAATGTATTATAGCCATATCTGGGAATTTTATAGGACCAACCCAGATAATAAATTTTATTATTACTCTCCTTCACTTTTTTGCTTGTACTGACAATAAGGTAACCTGAAAGCGGATAGATGCTGACAAACCCAAGTTTGTGTAATAAATGAAGCCCATTTTCATCATTAGTTTTGTTATGTCCAAAGTCAGAAATGAGAGAAACACTCGGTACCTATGGTCAGACAGTTTTTAATTCGTTTTTTCAATGTTGTCTTTCATTACAGTTCACTTTACCCCTCTTTCTGTACTCCACTTTTTCATTCTGTTACCTCATCCATAGAATGAAAATGTCACTGCCTTGCACGTAAAAAGCAGACACATTGAATAGGTGAATCATTTTTGATTTTCAGTCACTACATTGCACAAATTTAGTTTCTTTAACTTGATAATATCACAAAACAGAATAATAAAACAGAAGTTTGGTCCACAGTGCACCATATCTCATGCTGTATGATTCCAGGATACACTCTGGGACCATAACCATGTGTAGTATGAGTAGTTAAAGAAAACTGAAGAAATAAATAAGACGACTCAAAGAATTTTAAAAAAGTTATAATTTTGCCTGTAGCTTTCTACACAAACAAACCTGTGAATAATTTGAGAGACATCTATATCATGAAGTTTTTATTGATTATGACATAGTTGTTGGATTTATGAACAATCTGAGTTATGACCAGACTTCCAGACCCAGTTGTGTTTTTAAGTTCAGGATACTTTGTACTACATGTCTTTGTATATGTGCATTTTTAAAAATTTGTTTCTTTGTTTTCAAAATATCTAAACAGGCTGTGTACAAGGCAGACCTGAAATGGCTTAAGGGGTTGGGGTGGGAACCAATTGGCTCACTGGACGTTGAGAAGGTGAAAAAGGCCGGGCACATCCTGAGTGAGACTACGTACCGACAGCATCCCAGCAAATTCAAATTTTCCAGCACCACAGAAGACATGGGAATGGTTCTGGCCAAAGCCAATGCAATTATTAACAACAAGGTACTGCATTATTATTATTATTATTATTATTATTATTATTATTATTGCTATTGTTGTTGTTGTTGTTGTTGTTTGGTTTTTTTTCTTTTTTAGNGGTACTGCATTATTATTATTATTATTATTATTATTATTATTATTATTGCTATTGTTGTTGTTGTTGTTGTTGTTTGGTTTTTTTTCTTTTTTAGTGGTTAATAACTTTAGTTAATCAGTTAAAAGACTTTGGAAAAACATTTGAAAATAATGTTACTTAAAATAGTACATGTTTTTTTAATGAACATTTGACTTTTTTCTGCAGAGATGGTACACAGAAGCCTGGGACAATGACAAGACCAAAATTCATATAATGCCAGATGCCATGAGTGTTGTTCTGGCTAACCAAAATAGGATTAACTACAGTGAGGTAAACCATGCACACAAAAGGAAAAATCTAAGTTCATGTCTTTTGGTACAAATCCAAGTTGGACATCGCTAGTCACCAAATTCCGGTAGTTAATCATTTTTAAACAACTGTGAATAATTCAGTAGTTTTGTCAATCACGCAAAGTATGCATCTTCAAGATACTTCAAGCTCAGCAATATTGATATGTATTTTAAAAGTTATAATTCACATCATAATATATTCTACTGTATGTCCTCAGAAACTGTATAAACTTGCCAATGAGGAGGCGAAGAAGAAGGGCTATGACCTTCCTGTTGATGCCCTGTCCATTAAGGCTGCCAAAGCCTCCAGGGAGGTTGCCAGCGATGTGAGTTCCTCTTTACTGTGTTTTTCATTCTGTGGGAAACTTAGACATCACTGAATACTCTAAAAATTAACTATTTATTATATACGAATGAACTTTCCTCAGTACAAGTACAAGACCGGCTACCG
>UFQX01000498.1:237797-327208 GCA_900497675.1 Arapaima gigas | reverse complement strand
CTACCTGTACTTCTCAACACACATTGAAGTTACATGCCTAAGACTTTTGCACAGTACTGTATATATTTTTTTTTACATTTTGTGCTACCTAAGCAGACAATCAAACCAAATGTGTAATAAAACTGAGCAAATAAATTAATAACGCACAGGTCCCAAAACTAACAAAACATGACAGGAGAACCCCACTCAAGTGTTTTGCAACTTATTTTTTCAAACTAAAATGGCTTCATGTTTAAATTACTTTGAATTTCAAATCATAAAGAAGACGGTCAACACACACAGAAGAATCAGCTGGATAATCAGTTCAGAGAAACAGATTTAGTAAGCCACACACAAACATCATGAGACACCTCTTTTGTTGGGGTAGAATACTGAAAGTGCCTGTTATTTATAAAGGAAGAGGGAAAAAGCTGTCAACATAAATACACTCAGTATTATTAGCTGAAGGATAAAGATATTTTATGCATTATAATATTAAGCACGCCTTTAAGTAATTACATCTTGGTCACTAACCATAATACACAACACTGATCAACAGGTGGTGTAACAACTGCCTTCACACCAATCTACACAGCAGCAGCTATGCCGAGCTTCAATAAACAAACCATTCTGTAACTGTCACTTTTTTGTTGACATTGTTCTCCAAAGAAACTTACAGTATCAAGCTACTTATACATGTTTACCTATTTACACAGCTGGGTAACTTCTACTGTACCAGTTCACTGTAAGTGCCTTGATCAAGGGTACTATAGCAATAAGGTGGGATTCAAACCTGGGTCCTTCAGATGCAAGGTGACAGTTCTAACCACCATACTGCCTGCAGCCCCATCCCATAACGGTGACTGCTACAATGCTTGAAAACATTTGGACCATAACCATATTAATGCATATGTTAGAAACTACAAAATTGATGAACAATTATTTATAGGGCTTCATTATCAGATGGGAGGGCACAGGTGGAAGCAATTCAGCAATACCAATTAAGACATGATTTATAACAGTTTAGAATTATGGCGTGAAAAACCCTTCTTTGTGCAGGCAAATGAAATAACCTCAAAAGTAGAAGCCATTTTGCAGTAACTAATTACTTAAAATGGAAAAAATACTGAGGAGCTTATTTTCTGATTAGTTCTATTTAATAATGCAGCACACAGAAGGGAGTGATAAATTGACTCTTGAGATATGTAATGTGTTGAATACTTGGCTCAGAGTACTCTATTAAATGCTAATTTTAAGGCAACATTAAAAATTTCTCTGGATGCAAGAGTAGAACAATTGTTTTAAAACATCACTATGAAAGAATGCGTAATGGCTGTTTTTAAACAATACAGTTATCTCCTTCATCCAGACATTGAATTTACTTCTAAACCTTGCAGTACGTATTATATCTCTCAAAAAAATATTTACCACGGGACAGATTTTTGTACTTTTGTAGAATTTGCAAACATACAACTTAGGTAAGGCACGTTCAGTTTCTCTCAGGGAGCAAATCATAGTCTTAAACAGTTTATTGATTACCACTTTACCCTTTAAGTAAAGGTGTGCTAACTAGTTAATAAGAATGACCTGACATTGCTTCTGTTTCTGCTGCATTACTCAGCGACAGTGACTAAATGGTATGTCTGCCTGCCTTGTTCACAATGATTTGTATAAAAACATGTAATTGGTATAAATAATTCCTGACCAACCACTCACACTGCGAGACACAATTTAAGCTGCCTGTTGATGGCAGCCAGTTGGAGTAATTCCTCCTGGCCACCTTGCAGAGCTGTGGCCTGACAATAAACAACACTTAAATTCTTTATCTAATCCCAGCCAGGAGGTAAGTCCAGCAGTAAGCTCCTGCAGATGTTCGCATCCAATCATCTATCCATAATTGATGAAACAGGGAGGTCAAATGTAATGGCTGCTGCAGCTTCACCACAGAATAAATGGTTATTGACAAAATAAACTTGAGTGGCACACAGTGGTGAGAGAAGAGATGAGAGGGAGGCAGTGTGGAGCAAGTGAGAATGAAGGGAAGGGAGTAAGGCAGAGAGAGGGGCCGAAGGGGGAAGATGCTCTCTCTTGCTCTCTCCCTCTAAGGCTGCAGGACGGACGAGCTCCACGGTTCTTTGGCGCTTTGTGTGCTGTGACGACCCAAAGGACATGTCTGCATCCACAGTGGCGGCCCTGCTGGAAGATGAGAGCCCCTCTGACAAACAGAATAAGGAAGAGCGTGGGGAGAGATGGGTGGGGGGGCGGGGGGAGGCGAGGGATTGGGGAAGACCCCTCGGCTGAGGTGAGTGCAAATGTACGAGCCGCTCTGAGCGGAGCGGGCCAGCTGCCTGCTTTACTTTCTGCTTTCATCTCGCCGCCGGTGTCTGCTGTAATACGCCTGGTTGTCAGGCTACACAATCCTCCCAGGAAACCCGTGCCATACCGCATGCATGAGCTCACCTCGCCGCCATCCTCCGTTACAACTGGAAGGATTCCATCACTAAGCCTCCAACCCTCCCCCTTGTACTTTTATGCTGCTGCATCAAAGTCTGTCTCTCTCGAAAAATTTACATAGAAGGTCGACAAGAACAGCGCAGCAGTTTTAAATGCTTATGTTTACTGATGTGTTGTACTGCTTTAATAAATGGCTGGTAGTTTAATGTCAGCTGAACGTTTGAAGGCTGAAGTCACAGCTGTTGTTTACAGTATCAGTAGAAAGATATGGCTTCAGATTTTTATTTTCACAGCACATGGACTACATATTACAAACATGTCTTGTATGCAAACCATTTACAGTGCTTCTTGCTGGATCAAAAAAAAATTGTTCTTGCTCCCACTTTTCTGACATCAGAATCTGGCAGTTTTATGTCAGAAGCTGCATGGTAGGTACAATACATGAAATAACCATTTACAACAGTTGATCCTAACAATGAGAAAGTATACAAAATGAGCAGAAAAGGGAAACTTGCTAAATCACGAAAACAGTGATACGAAACAGGATATGATGGATTTTATATTTATTTGTTTATTTTTCTCTAAAGCAAACCACAATGTTAAGTCTGTACATGGCAACTTATAATGATTTACCCATTTATAGAGCAGGGTAATTTTTACTGTATCAGGTCAGGGTAAGTACCTTGATCAAAGGCACTACAGCTGCAGGGGCGTTCAAACCCAAGTCCATCAATTACAAAGTAATGGCTCTAACCACTATGCTACCTGTTGCCCTCAAATCCACTAATATAAACCTTCTTTAAAAAATGTTAAAATGAATCAGTGTTATAATTGGCAGGAAAAATTATTCCTGTTTCCTTCCCCATTGTTGGTAAGCTAGGGTTCACTTGTGTTACTACAGTGACTTCAGCCTTGTTTTAAGCTGTGTCTCCTGCCCAGTGTAGCACAAAGTGCCACAGAAACCAACAGCAACTGCAGTTCTTCACCGCTGACTGGCAGCTGACAGCCATGTGCCAGTGTTGCGACACATTGCCCAGTTAGCAGCAGAACTCCTGCTTATCGCACAGCGTGTGAAGTGAGGCAACATTTTTATACAGTTTTATGCTTAGTGTTTTAGTGACACCTGCACATAGATGAGCTTGGATGGAATTCGATGAGACATGGCTGATAATTAAATAACTAATCAAGTATGATGAAAATTAATACAAAAATTATTCTTACCTTGACATTTTAGTAACCTACCTAGTTATTCATTTTAAATTGTAAAAAAGTTAATTATTCTTTGAACTATTAAACAAATTTTGTGCAATGAAAAATGCCTTTTATATGTCTTTGTGCATCCCAGTGGCGCTGAACTGCAGTAAACTTTTTACGACTACGACACTACAGAACACTAAATACACTATAGACTTTAATAAATGTCTTTTCACCTTCACCGAAAGGTTAATATTTGTGGTGTGAATCATGCCTTGCATCTTAAGCAACAAAATCGATCAGAAGTACTCGAGCCATAAAATCTTTCCTGCTTTGTAACAGCTCATTTGTATATTAATAAGGGGGCAGTGACAGTGGGAGGAGGAATAGCACTCTGCCACTCCTTTTTTAATCCCCTTTAAGGGGGCTGTCTAATGGGGCTTCAGCACAAAAGGGGATAGAGGAAAAATGAGCTTTTCATAAAAGAAAGACAAACAATCGCAGGGGCTTGTGAGCCCAGGACCCCACATTGCGCCAGCCATGTGTCGGGACCTCCTTAGCATTCCACATTAGCACCAGCGGGTGAACTTCCAATGGCAAAGCGTTAGCATGTGCCGCATAATGAGAGCCTGATGTCCAGTGGGAGACAGGGCTGTGACTGGGGGCCTGCTAACATCTGAGCTCAGCTACATACAACCAGCCATTAAGAATCTACTATATTGCACTGGAAGATTAATACTAACACCTTCCAAGCCTTCTGTGCTAATAATCTGTGAAAAAATACCCCGAACAAGACAAGTAAAAAAGATTAAACATTTACCTAAATTCAACTGCTCTGAAATAAAATGCATCCACTTATAAAGGTGGGGTCTTACTCATTTCAGTCCAGTCCCAGAAAGCAAGGTTTAAGAAATGGTACACCCTGGTTGAGACGCCAGTGCTAACACTCACACACACACCCTCATACAGTTACACACTACTGGGCAGCTGGAGTCACAAGTTCAAACACAATTACACAGGACCGTGGCAGAGAGCTGACATCCGCCCCCATTCACTGTGTCACCCCGATACTTGTGTATACCTCCTCTAAGCACAGTCAATCATATTCTTTTGTCTTCCTAATATTTCACACAAGTTGTTACACAACACGATAAAATGCAGGAAACCTGCAGCCATTACCTCAGGTGCTTATTATTACTTATTATTATTCATTTAGCTGACACTTTTCTCCAAAGTGACTTTCATTGATACAGTTATTTACCCATTTATACAGCTGGGTAGTTTTCACTGAAGTAATCTGGGGTAAGTACCTTGGCCCCAGGGGCTACAGCAAGATGTGGACTTCAAATCTGGATTCTTTGAGCTCAAAGTGTTGCTAACCACTATGCTATGTGCAGTTTAGAACATTTTTAAAAATACATCAGTTATACTAATTGTTATTTCTTAATTGATTGTTTCACTTTTTGTGATCTTTGTACAAAATGTAAAGTGATTTTGCCTTTTGGGAAGTCTAAGCATGACACAAATGGGATTGAAAGTGCCTGGTTGGAACTGAGAGCTAATTAATTTAAGATTTTTTTTTTTAACTAATTATTACGTTCACTATAAAATCAGCCTTTCCCATGAAGTCTGTGGAGCCTCACTGACAAAGGCAAAGATGAAATTTTTTGTATTCACACACTAATAATCAGTCTGCAGCAAAACAACTACAAGTTTAGTTTAAAAAAAGTATAAATCAGCACAAAAGTATAAAAGAGCAAGTTCATTATTTTTTGGTTCATGTTAAGAATTTGCCATTGCATTTATACAAAACCAGCTGAGACACTTACATTTCTAGCTGTTTGATGATCCGCAACACATTGGTGAGCCAGACCAACTCGATATGCTGCTTCTCCTTCTATCTTTTTATTCCCAGCTGGATGGACAGAAACAAAAAAATGGTTGTTAAAAACAAAGGCGAAATTTAATCCACACCTTGATTTGAGATTCATAGCACTACTCTTCCTGCTTTTTATCGCACTGGTGTGATATTATTATACGTTCAGTGGAAGATTTAACCATCGGGCACATAGGCCATTGCCTCAGGGAACCTCTGTTCAATACAAGTACTTTTCCCTGCTTTATTGCACTGCATTTTATTCTGTAACACAGCCACACTGACATTGAGGGGCTCTTAAATAACTTGCTCCAGGCTATCCCGAGACCTTAAATCAGCCACAGTATATAGGTTATTCCAAAATGAGACAACTTGCGGATAATGCGTGTTACAAAATAAAAAGATTCTGCAGCATAAATTATTGGAACTGCATGAGGCACTCAGAAAAGGACGCATTTCTATGTGTTCATCATCAGAACACAAACAGTTCCTTTAGACTCTGCCCATGTTTTTGAAGGTTCTCTAATGGAACCAGGTTCTCTCTGAAATGCTTCTCTAGTTAAATCAGTATTTTGTGATTCCCTAATAAATGGAATATGTAAGTCAATGGAACGGTCTTGAGCAGAAACCTGAGCACTAACTAAACGTTTTTTTAAAATGTAAAAAATATACATATAAATGGATAAAATTTACAAAACTTTCATCACCAAAACAACAAAAAAAATCTGCTTTCAAGTTTACCGATGCCATTATGAGGGATTATAAACATGTCAAGTGCTTGGTTATCTGTGGTTTTTCAGCTTTTGGCAGATCATCACCTTCTTGTGCCATTACAAATGCGTTCTCCAGAGTTCCGATAGCAGACTCATAGTCTTGGTCTGCTAGCATTTTCTCTGCCAGTAATGTGTAAGTCCTCCAGAGGCCTTCACAGGCATGTGCCCCATAGCTCTGACCCATAGCGTTTTGCCAGGCCTGGTTGGCTGACAGACGATGAAATGCTTCATAATGGTCACAAGCCGCTTCCAGGTCACCTGAAATCCACATTTAATCTTTCAGTTAAAACATCTCCTTTACCCTTCCTGTGGAAGAGTCAACAGGGTGAATATGCTGCAGTCAAAGTGCTATTGCCATCATTTTTGTGATACAACTGAGATTTATACATTACAAGTGGATACATTTTTATTGTTATTCATACGAACATTGAGCTATGTATTACAAAAGTGATTGAATGTAAGAAAGTAAGTCTGAAGCTGAAAGGCAGCATTACTGGTGACACTGCCAAAAGTTCTTGTGCTTTTTAACATCACCATCGTTCATTGTGGGGTCAGGTTAGTCAGGAGCCCTGGCAAGAAGCACAGGGTAAAAGGCATTGTGGCAACAATAACTGAGATATGCATAGCCATGATCAAGAGGCTTTCACGTGATTAAAAAAGCACTGTTATTTTGTATCATGTCATGTTTGCTTCTATAATAACCTTTTAAAGTTACACGGGTATATAGCATAGTATCATAAATTAAATGTTTAAATGTTTAAATACAAATAAGTGGAAATGCACATCTGGCTGAAGAGAAGAAATACAAATGTAATTCTCCCAGACCCTATTTTGATGTCATTTTTGATTCCATTAATATTTTATGAAATGGTCCAATCCAAAGTCATATAACATTCCTGCATTACTGATGCTTGTGCCTGTGAGCTACAAACATTAGAGCATGATTGAGTGCATTAAAATGAACTCGTTCCCCAGCATATTGATTACCTGGTGGAGAGAGATGCTCCACTCAAACTAAATGACAGAAGACTGTGTTTTTTCATTAAATTCAATGACAGTAAAGGAAAATTAACCTATTTAAGGTTAATGGTTCTGTATCTATCTTTTGATATTAAAAAGGTACGATGTTAATTATAAAGCTAGCTCGGGGTATAATCCATTATATGAAACGTAGCACAATACTGCATATGCATTTACAGACTCCTCCAGTTCCACGCATCTGTAGGACTGGCACTAACTAATCATTCCACCATTTTTTAGCTTGAAAAAAGAATAAATAAAATGATGGTGATGAGGATAAAAAATGAATGAGATAAGTGGACATCATGTAAGGAACTGCTGTGGTGGGCATTTAGTGTCAAATTCAGCTTTCAGCCATATTGCGATGACCCAAATAGCATTTGGAGAATTTTTCAACAATCAGTCAGTTTAAATACTAATACATTCACTCATTCCTGGGTAACATCTAATAGGTCACAAGAAGAAAACCCTGTGCTCAACAGCTGGTCAGTTTTCTGCTAATCTATCATATAAATACACCTGACTGCTCTGGTTTGTACAGACAATTTTTTTCAAAATCCTTATGGAGGAAAATCACAATAGTAAAAAGGAAATCAGCAATTTTCTGGCACAAATGTAATTTCTTAAATTCAAATAGTTTTAAATGTTATAACAAACATCTTGACTTATTTGCATTAAGTAAACAGAGACAAATAAAAACTTTGGTTACTATCATGTATAAATGTTTTGGCACATTTTCATCATCCATTCCACACATCCAGTGTTCCCTCTTAACTAACCTGTGAAGCCTCAAAATTAATTTTATTGAGTTACATTCAAAAATCTAAAATATTCATTGCATTAAATCTTTTTGGAAGCACCAAACACAGCTCCACAAACACTGGAACATGAATGTAAGATGAATGCATGCCCTTAGGGACCTGGGATTGGGGGATGAGGGGTTCAAGGGGGTCGGGGGTCTGCGCTCTACCTTGCTCCATGCAGACGTCACCCATATTTCCGTTGGCCTCCGCCTCCCGTCTCCCCCCGTCTGAAGTGACGAGACAAGCTGACTCGAGGCTGGCTTTGTAGAAGTAATGGGATAGCCATTTGTCCTCCGGATCCTCAAAATACTGAGCCAAAGCCACCTGGTTCTCATACACCTCCTCGTAAAGACCTTTGCAGTGGACGTGAGTTCATTAGACATTAAGAAATGACCTTGTGAAGAATTACAACTCAAGAGTTTACTTATAGCTGAAGACTGCAATTCAGCTTATTAAATTTTTACACAGTTTGTCGGTATTTATTACTATGTGCTAAAGAAATTTTAAAATTATCACCTAATAATCTGCTGTCATCCTCTATAGGAATTCTAATGTGTTTAAAGTGAGAGTGTTTCTGAGTGACTAAAAACGTAAGAAAAGATACAATTGGAAAGTTAGAAACTGTAAGATCAGTTTCTTCCCTTCTGGCATGAGGGAAATATTTTTTTAAGTGTAATATTAGATGTGTTTGGTGTATCTCACAGTGGTAACTACTACTATGACATCCTGTAAAAGCTGACTGAGCTTACAAACCTAGCCTACCTTTTTTTGCAGCTAGTAAAAACATGCAACCCATATTAAAGTTGCTTCTAGCAACAGTGTCACTTGTCACAAATATCTTTTTAGCACACCCAGCACAACACAACACAACATAACACAGCGCAACACACCCAGGAGCAATTCTGATTCAAACACGCGAAAAGCTGGTAGATGCACAGCCCCACGCAGAGCTGCAGCCCACAGTACCAACATACACAAGTCTTATGTGCTACATAAGTTTTTGTTTTGAGACACTGCAAAAACACATGTCCTACCTATACTATGTCCAAAAAAGGTTTTTCGAGATTGTTCACTGTAATCTACCACAAATCCTTTTTATGTCTCACAACAAAGTTGTCCTTTACCCAAATAACTGGGGCCATTTTATCATCACCACTCTGTGCAGTGAACATCCATACTCATCAGCATGCCTGCAAGTAAAGATCTTCCGCAAAGGACTCAAATTATTGCCACGTTTCATTCACTTTCTGAATTTGGCACACCACGCCAAATCTATGAATGACAAGCAACAACAATGCCCCACACCTTTCTTATTCTCCTGTGTCCCAGTCCTTCATTTCTGTCCACTTCAGAGGATACATTTTCAAAGTGTATGTCCATCTCTGTACATGCTGCAATGTTGAAATGTTGAGTCTCACTGCACCTTACAGGGACATTCTTTGCTTTGTAATGATACAACATTGGGCTTGAACTTTTTATTAATTATAGAGATATATCCAAAGTGATTTTTTGCTGGGTCTGAGGAGGATATGCAGTATGTCTGCTTAGAAAAGTTATCTAGAGTTAATTGAAAGGACATCCAGTGTTAGACAGGGTGTTGTATGTTGGATATCGTGCAAATCCAGCCATACAAGGAAAGGTAGTAAAACTAAAAAGAAATGGGTAATTCCCTGAAGGGGATTAAGCATACAACATGAGGACTCGGCCCACTGGAGATCATATGTATCAGTCTCGGGAAATGGAGCAAACTTGTAAGATGAAGGAATGAGTCCCCCTCTGGGCACCGGCTGTGCACCAGAAACCCTCTGTTTTACCTGCTCTCTGGGCTGCCTCGGCCCTGGTCAGAAAGTGCCGGAGCTCATGGAGCTTACTAGGCTGCTCCTCCAGGGGCTTGTGCTGCCATATGGCTGACCCAGGGCCCGCAGCCTCCCTCGAGGCATTCCACTTCTGGATCAGAGCAAACAGCTCCGAGAAGGATCCATGGAAGCCCTCGCGCAGCATGTCCACACAGACGATTTGCTTCGGAGAATTCNAAGGATCCATGGAAGCCCTCGCGCAGCATGTCCACACAGACGATTTGCTTCGGAGAATTCCGGATGCTGGGCATGTGTTGGGGGGAAGGGATTGGGGGGGGGGGGGATTCACAAGTAAACCATAATTTATCAGCTGTTTAATGTATTCATTTTCATAGCCAGTAATAACCGGTGCCGTGTGCAGTATATTCTATACAAATTTGTTGCAAGTTCTCCTCTTTCAACAATATGAACAATATGAAATTGAAATACTGACATGTATGTACTTTCAAACAAAAAAGCTTCTGAATCTGATTGAAGTTAATGAACAAAAAACTCTTTAAACATTTAATGTGTTAATGTGTTTACCCCCTCTGTTCAATCCTTGGTATAAAACAATAGCTCAGCATTTCTAGCATTATAGTATATTTTCCCTGTTATTCTTGACAGCATTACTCTGTTTCATACAGGTTGAGCATTGCTGGAAGATAAAACTTTCCTGTTACAGATGTTTTTATATCTGATTCAAACCAGGACTTTAATTTTAATTTAAACTGCTGGTGGGTGAGGCAAGCTGTCTTGGAACAGTTGCATGTATCTCCCTCCTGAGCTTTTCATAAATGGTTTCCTTTCTACCACTTCCATACAGGCTAGCTATATGGAAGAACCAGCATACTTCATTTTCTCATAATCCCGCCGCTGACCTCGGTAGCTCAGAAAGAACAATTTGATGTAGATGTTGGAAGTTACAGCTTGGTTTAAAATGCATGTGGGCTTTGCGAAACACTTTCCATTTCTTAACATGCAGTTTTGCGATGCTTAAATGGGTAGTGAGTGCCTGGACATGTTATATAGTCTGTCTTGCTATAACCCACAAAGCAAATAAAAATTAAGTCTGTCAATTGCTGGGTATGTAATAAAGGATTCTCAGTTTTTAAGTTTTTTTAAACATTTTTTTTTTGCTCCATGAGGTATTATGGGCTTTGTTGGTCTGGAAAATCAATTCCCTTTTAAAGAAGCCAGAAGTCATTGTATGCTGCTGTGAAGCGGAAAGCAAAAACAAAAAAAGAGAAATCCTCAGTTGAACTTCCAAATTCCTCTTTTTTAACATTAATGCATTAATGTATCTTGTTCTATAAAGAAAACTGAACAAAACTTAAGTGTCAGATTGTTCAGGATTTCCCAACAGCGTATGAGAAGTCTCAGGAACCCTTTGAAACTAACAATATCTTTTTACAGTGACTGTCAGCACCCTTCCCCTACCTTCAAATTACAATTTTACAATTACATCACAAAATTACAATTCTAAAAAAAGACATGTAAAACTAAAATAAAGACAGGAGCATCAGTGAAAAGTTGAGTGACTTTTAGCGAAAGGTTCAGCCACACGGAAAAAAAAACGGTATAATGTATTCTTTGTGTGGTTTGTGGGGACATCTATTGGTGTGAAATGCAACGTACAACCCAAAACCTGTAATTAAAACAAAAAAAACAGTAAAATTATATTAGGTCATCCGTCCATCCGCTGTCCTCTCCTCATCCAGCTATGAAACTGCATCATGGACAGCACCTTAGTCCACTGTAGATAAAAATGTCCCATAAAGGAACATGCATCTACATATCTCACTGTTTGCATGATTATACACTTGTCATATGTGTTTGTTTTTGTATACTGTATGTTGGCAGAAACAGTAAGGAATTTCCTTCTGGGATTAATAAAGTTTCATTCATTTATTCATTCATAAGATCAAACTTATGGTACGCTTTGCAGAAAAAAAAGTTAAATTACATATGGGTTCAGTACTGAATCCTTGTTGAAAATGAAAAGTTTCTCATAGCCAGGAGGAGATGGTTTTAACTGGTTTATATTTTGGTCTACAATAAATCTCTTCATCGGAAGATGTATAACAAATAGGGCTCAGGAAATTCAGAATTTTACGACTGTAGAATTTAGACTCATAGTTGAAGACTGATAAAAGGACTAGGGAATCATATAAAGTGACATACATTTAAAAATCCCCGATACGGACAAATGTGACGTGAAAACAGAAAGTGCTGGCGTTGAGCTGACGTAAAACTTACAGTGCTATGTCTTCTTTAGAGAAGTTGTGGTCGTTGACTATGTCCTTCAAGTTGTGGTTTGACACGGTGACACTGCCACTCCATCGCATCCTGAGAACATCAGACAGTCACATCAAAACAAAATGCTCATACAGCCATTCATCCTTCTACACTATGAGCAGTTCTGGGTCACCAAAGGAGGAGATCAGAACACCTGCAGGAGAACATGCAAACTCCATACAAACTGAGCTTGATTCAAACCCCACAGCCCAGGAGCTGTGAGGCACCAGTGCTACCTGCTGTGTCACCCTGCTGCCAATTGTGACCACTGCAGGTGTCAAGATTCACTATTAATAATCATATATCACACCTTTTATGCATCATTCAGCACACAGAAGTTGGCTCTCAAGATGGCAGTCAGGGCGGTGAAAGCCTAGTAATATGAGAGTAACTAACCTCTTTCCTGAGGGCCTTTGGCTAGAGCCAGCAGCTCCTGCACACCTGTAACATCGACATGGAACCATGGGTTCATATCTCACTCTGCACAGCTAACATCCACTTACACTTCCTTACATCACTTGTAGCAGTTAACATACAAACACTTAAACTTTCTTTAAATATAATCACTTGTATAAAATATGGCTGGTGCGTCGGCCTCTATGCCACGAGTGGGATCTGGGTATGCACGTATATACAGCTAGGCAAACTTTAATGAATTAATTCATGTTTAGAATTCATGCAGAGGGAACATTTGAAAAAACATTAAGAAAAAAACAACCGACTTAACTAGTTCCATTTAGGTAAAAAAGGGGGACATTCGAGTCAAGCTCACGTCAAGCGCAGCTAGTCAGAGACCGGAACACGTAAAGAAAACGAAACTACCCGCCCGCCCATAGCCGGCCGAACTTTTACAGCAAACGAAGTTCTACAAACGAGGAAGGTAATATAACTTTTAATAACTTAAACACGACATTAGTAAGGAACTGACCGCGAACTGCTCATGTTTACGGTCTTCAGCAGCGCGAGGACGCCGTAACCATGGCGACTTGTTGCCGAGCGCGGGAACGGCAGGCGGACGAGCAGAGCGAGGGAGGGCCGCCACGTGCCCTGCGCCTCGCGGCAGAGTGAGTTTTACCCCGCGCTGCCCCTCATGTCTCGCGTTAATGTTACCTGTTAGAATTTGCAGGAACACAGGTAGCAGTTTTATTGTAAATCGCGAAGCTTGTAAACATTGTATCCGGTGTATTATAATAGTTCGTAATTGTATAAAATAATGCAAAAAGGCAGCATTCGTTATCAGTTGTCAGATCTGCGCATCTTTATAAGGTACAGTATTATATCCAGTGTTTGTGGTAAAAAAAAAAAAAAGATCCCCCAAGGATTTTACTGAAAATAATATTTTCAGTATGCCGTACTTAGAATTTCATTAAAAATTCAGAACTTGAAAGTAGTTGCTTTAACAATGGTGCCTTTATAAAAAGGCGTAATATTCAAATTATACGGGATGTTTAAGTGAAAGCTAATTCCTCAAAAATGCACTATGTGAAAAATTGACGTATATTGTTTTTCTATTCCAAGACGGGCTGTTACAACATTTTTGATGCCACTTCAAATTATATATATTTTTTAAACTGGGGATGTTGCTTATATTCCACTCCACTCTGCACTTTTATGACGGTCCTGTTGAAAAATGTAAATTACAGTTAGTAAAATGTTTTAACTTTTAACTAATATGAGCAGTTTTACTCACTACACTTTACCTGTTTCTACAGGTGTGTATTTGTGCTTTGGTTAAAGCACCTTCCAACAGAAGGCCTCTTCCTTCACCTGACCTGTAAACTCAGTAAGTCAACATGTTCCTTAAGACCGTGAAGAACCTTTTGCATATACAAAATACATACAATAACTTAGTGAAAACTTCAGACCAAATAAAAGCCGGGGCTCAAAAGTTAACTTTCAAGTCCACTTTCTGTTACAACCTTAAGATTAGAAAGTGAAAAAAATGGTGAAAATAGGAAATCTAGTTGATGAAACCTGCATGAAAGATATGCGAGTATTCCAGTACGTTGGTTTAAAAAAATTACATAGAACTGTCTGCAACTGGAAACCACAGGCCCAATGTTAATCAATTATTACTGATCCACGAGGTTTATAGAAACAACTTCAGAAGAGGTTTTTTTTTACATGTCATGAATTTTACAATGCCTGGACCAGTGGTGCCTTTGTAGACAGCTCTCCATGGAAAGACTTGTTCCTGATACTCTCATATCCACATTTGCATTCAAATTCTAATGCGCTAATCATCTTTAAATACGGTGAAATTGCTTGTTGTTGTTGTTGCCCTGATGAGTGGCCCTTTGAAAAACTGTAAGTTGTTAACACAACATTTTAAAGCTATCGTTTAACAAACCGGTTTTGTAAATGTCTTAATTATAAGGTGATTTTTATTTATTCCATTTATGCATACATATCTACATTTGTCACATATAGACAAACTCCAGGGTAAAGTGCTATAGTGATGAAGAATTTCTCTTTTTTATAAAGTTAATTGAAAAAAACATATTTTCATTTGCCCAAACACTTAGGCGAGCTTGTAAATGTGCCATGTTATAAAATGAGTGTTTTTCAGTGGAACACAGGTTATTCCGGGTCACATCGTCGTGTCGTAATTTAATTTTAGAGTGGCATAATCTTTAAATATTTATGTTTTTCAGAAGGTGACATATTCGGTATAAGAAAGCTAAGTGCTGATCACCGAACCAGTGCTTTTTTGACAGATGACAACTATCATTCACTTAGTTTCATCCTCACATACAATGAGCGTGTGAGATGGTTCTGTGATGCACTGGCATCCTGGGACGTCTGGGGTGTAACCTGGCTAGCACCCTATATTTCTGGGATGGATTCTGGACCACTGTGACCCTCCACTGGATAAGCAGTTGAGGATGCTGTCAGTTCAAGAGGAACTTTGATGTTCATAGTCAAGCAGGGAAAAGCACTCATGTAATAACAGCAAATGTTCATTAAATGTTGGACCTGTTTGGAACAATACTCACATTTCTGCTTTGTGCCTTTACTTCTGTACCTGTCAAACAGTCATATCTGATACAACCCTGGAAGGTGAAAATAACTACATTTTCCAGGTAAGCGCTTCCTGCCATGAAAGTGCACCTGAAACAGCAAACCTCCACCTGTGATGTGGAGTGGAGGTCTCTAAGAGACTGATTATCATCCAACCTCTGCTGAAGGCCACGGGACACACAGGCCCACAGCTGTGGCTGCGTTTGGCCTTGGTGTCGGTTCCCAGGGCAGCTGCCATTATTATGACCCACAGACCCTCTGTGCTTGGCCTTCAGCCACTCAGGAGCCCTTCAGAAGTTTCGTTTGTTCACTCTTACCCTGTGATAAGCCTGAATGCTGCACCACTGCTTGGGCTTGGAGATACAGTCCAGTTTGGGGATTCAACAGTGAGTGGCATGGTGGCTCACCGGGTACCATGTGGTGTGGGTTCAAAAGTTGTTTAATACACTTCAGTTTGTGTGGAGTTTGCATGTCTACCCGTGTTCATGTGGGATTCCTCTTCAGGTGCTTCCTTCCACAGTCCAAACATGTTTTTTCAGGTGGATTTTTTATTCAAATTGCCCTTAGGGTGTGAGGCTGTGTGCGCAGCTACCCTGTGACAGTCATACATGTCCTCACACCAAATGCTTCCAGGGTTGTCTCTGGATCACGCCGATTGATGAAAATGGATAAAAATGTAACAGTAATGCTAAGAAATGCAATAGGAGTGAGAATGAATGGTTCAAAATATTTTACAGCATGCTATAATTAAAATGTTTTATCCCAAGTTGCTTGTTTCTGTAGTTTTATTCTCCTGTTTTTTTGCCGCTTTGGTGACAATAATTCAGTTATGATTTGAATCATTATTTGGTTGTTTTGTTTCGGCTGTTGAACTTGTAAATATACTTTTAACATTTCTTTTCATGCAATGAAAGTTAACCTGCAGAGGATGTTGCTGCATCCGCTTATATCAAATAGACACTGCTCTGTACACCTATACACCCACACAGAAAACAGCAGCGAATAAACGCTTCCTTTCACCGCAGCAGTATTTTGTGTGTAAACAGACATGTATTCCTCGAGGACTGCTTTGATTTTCATGAGCTTTTTTTTGCTCCCTCTCTATTGCTCCCTCTCACATTTTGGTGCAGATAGTAAGAAGTGACGATCCAAATCCAAAGCCAACCTACACCGAGTTACCCCATTATACACAGTGGTATTTCTACTGGAGCAAAAGTAGGTAAACACCTTCCTCAGTAAAACGCAGCAGCTTTAACCACTATGCCATCTGCTGACCCTTGTTTTGTAATACTAATGAAGTTATGCTATCCCACTTATAAAATAGTCTGCTTGCTGTACTTTAGAAACAGACTTCTTTGTATAAGGCATTTAGATGGCTGTAGATCAGGGGAGGTGAGCTGTGATATCAAGGTAGCGGTACCTGGATGGAGGGCAGGGTCTGATCAGCCCTGGTCGTGTCACCAGGGTGAGAGCATCTGATGTTGACCTGCTGACTGAAAACACCCAGTGACTCCAGGTTACATCACTGACGATGTGTCCAGGTACATCACGAGATGTGTGATGTAAAAATGAAGAAAGAGAAAGTGATAGTGGGACACATGACCTCTGAAATCAACTTCAGTCTGTGGTCTCAGCTCTTACCTGTGAGTCTCAGACCTCTACAGACACACTCCTCTATACAGTATGTACACAGACATAAAGACACTTGGCATTATTGATCTTTCAGTTCCATATTGAGAAATACTAAACAGAGATCTAAACTATCTATATATATATATCTAGGTAGACATACTATGAAAGTAAGAAGGTTCACTTCACAGGGCTCTCTTCACACAGGTAACCCGAAACACCCCATGTCCCATGTGGGATAAAAAACTCAGATCAGCTGCATTAATGACCCAGCTATTGATCAGTTTTACAGTGCTTTCCTGACCCTAAGTTTGTATGTAAATTTAATCTATTGTGTATAATTAAATTATTATTAATAAATTTGCTTTCAGGGTCAAGTGTTTTCTTTATGGAAACATTAAAATGATTTCCTCTTAAAAAGTAACATTTGCTTCTTAGGTCTGAACTGCACAGTGTTATTCTGTCCATAATAAAAAAGGTAATTGCTGGAAAAATGAGTCAGAACATTAAGTTTCTTTATGAGATTATTGACCTAGTGCATTTCTATAGACATTTAGTTTCCATAAAGCCTTTTAAAACACTGTTTAAGTACTTAAATAATTTTTTTTCTGATACGGCACCAAATTTCTAACTACATATCTTTCGGTGCTGGTGTAGCAAATGTTGATAGTTCATTTGAACATGTGATAAATGGGGTAATGAATATTTCCATAACTGTATGTTTTTACATAAAACTTGAAATTCAGTTTCATTTTATGTGTCTAAATTAATGTATATCACCACTTCAGCTGTGAGAGAAAGAGATCAGAACCTTCTCTGCTCCCAAAAATTAAAATATCTTTTTCTTGTCTATAGAATAATGATGAAAGTAATGAGGGAAAGCAGGGGCAATGAGCAGAAATGGGGGATCTGGAGATGCATGAGTGAGAGTCATTGATGCCATGGGATTTCTGTATGGCCCCGTGCTCACATTTTAAAGGGAATGTATAAGGAGCTGAGAGATGGGTTTTGATTTTACAGTATGATAAGCGCAGACACCTTTCCCAAATATATCATTTCCATGTCTATTTTTCTGGCC
This sequence comes from Arapaima gigas, assembly GCA_900497675.1. Lineage (NCBI taxonomy): Eukaryota > Metazoa > Chordata > Actinopteri > Osteoglossiformes > Osteoglossidae > Arapaima > Arapaima gigas. The sequence continues at coordinate 309,248 of UFQX01000498.1, read as the reverse complement.
ATAAAGTTCAAATTTCAAAGTCAACGCACTGTTTTTTTTTGTTTTTTTTCATGCCATATAGAGAATCCTCCATAAATAAGAAAGTACATAAATTAAAATGGTTACATTTTGGATTAAAAAAACATTTTTCACATTTGGTTTTGATTTGAAATACTGAGGTGAGGCAACTCTATTGTTCTATGTGCAGAATGAGCTAATTTGTGTAAATAGTATGATAGGAGAATTGTTTCTGAGAATTGTTTGTATTCTATCCACCTGCCCATCTGTCTATCCATCTTCAAGAACTGGTTGTCCAGTGCAGGAAACTATCCTGGAAGCATAATGTGTGGGCAGGTACAGCAAACCAGCAAACAATCTCTCACACACACACACACACACACACACACACTGTGTGAAGGGGGGATGAATTTCTACATGCTGATTTATTTTCTTATTTTCAGCTAGGAAAAAAGCTAGAGGTTGTACTTCAGCTGTCAGCTCTAACTTTTCAAGATTGTTTTGTTTATGCAACAGTAATTTGTCAGTTCATTTTAGACAGATGCAGGGATGCAGAATGACTGGAAGAATCAAGTATTTTTTCTCCATGATGCCTAAGGTAAAAGGAGAAGTGCCAGAGGCAACAGAAAACCCCCCAGAGAAGGAGAGGCCTTATAAACTGCAATCTGACATCTCTCATCTGCTGCCACTGCCAGCTAGGCCTTTACAAACCTTGACAGTCTGCTTTTTCAACCATTTTGGTCTTTTCTTTAAAGATATGTAGTTTTATACATTCCAGCTGCTCTTAAGTATTCAGTACGCAGTTTTGCTGAATCAGATATTCATGTACATAACCACATATCAAGGTTAGTGCTCAGATGAGGCCAATAGGAAAGGAAATGTGATCTTCTTCTTCTTGCATTGCTGATATGTGTGTGTGTGTGTGTGTGTGTGTGTGTGTTACCCAGGTATGTAGTGCAGGACACACACCAGACAGAATGCAACTCCTTCCCTCACACTTGTACATGCATAGACATACAGACTGCATCCAGCCACTCTCCTCAAACACACGTTTGGTCTGCGGGAGGGACCCCTCGAGGAGAAGAGTCTGACTTCTCCATGACAGAGCCAGGGCTGGAAGTACTCCCACAACCTGCAGTGTAACAGTGCTACCCCTCAAGTCTCCGTACCTCCCCTTTACCAAACCCTGTGTTAGATATTTTTTTCATGCTGTATTTCCAAGCTGGTGCTGTTGCAGTCATGTTGCCACAGAAATCAGTTTCAGTATCACTGACGCAAATATCAAGAGAAAAACATTTTAGAAACAATTTTGTGATATTCAAAAGACATTGGGGCAGTTCTGAAAAAAATATGTCTTCAGCTCAGAAATTAAACCAACGTATTCAATGCTGGTGACCTAGGGGAAGACCACTGTCTGTCCAACGCCTGTAACAGAAATGTCTTAACTATAACATTATATCAGTTATGTGCTTTATTGTGTCAAATGCCATGAACGTATCTACTGACCATGAATAAAAACAAAAGGTTGGTGTATTTTTAATTGCAACAATTCTATCTTTAACTGTGCAAATGAAAACAGCTAATGGTTCTGTTACGAGATGATGCCACTGTAGCTGAAGGCCAGGATGAGGAGGAAGCCACAGTCCACCACGGACATTGGCTCACACCCCCTAAATGAAGTGGTCACTACGAGCTCTTTTAGCTGATGTGTTATTCACCATAAGTGCACTAAAAATGCTTCGGAGGGTCCTTCTTCCCAACAACCACTCACCTCCACAATGGCACAGAAAGACCAGCCAGCAATTTATAAGGTTTTTTGCTTTGTTATTTTTTTGTTATTATGTGTCTTATTACTGTGTAGTGTTGTATGCTCTATGTATTGACTTTAAAGTGAATCCCCCCCTGTGGGGGATCAAAGAAGTCTTACCTTATCCTGGTCCATGTTTTAAATTAATTAGAGGAAAGTATTAGTGTCATTTTTATGTAATTGCCAGGTGCTACAAACACACACTTCATATGAATTTAAAAGTATCTATCTATCTATCTATCTATCTATCTATCTTACACATTTTAGGGGTGCAAAAGTTTTAGGTAAAAGAGGCCACATTGTTCCTGTTTATCACATTAAATCTGTATCCTTCAGTTATGTAATGATGCTGTAGGTGCTGCACACAGGTGTGTGGAAGGCAGAAGGAAACACTCCTCCAGCTGCTTTCCAGCAACACCACTTCCAGGGCTGCGCCAGGGTGCTTCCATTGTGGCCCTCGATTGACCTTCTGAATGGCCTCTGCCAATCTCCTCAGACCCGGGCTTTCCCTCCCCCACCCGCGGAGCAGCCCACAGTCGCCTCCTGTCAGGCCTGACCGCCGCCGCCCAGCCTGCGGCTCCACTCCGCTCCTTTGCTAATGAGCTCTTTGGAGACCCATCTTTACGATGGAAGCTACTGTCATGGAGAACAGGAGCTGTTCTAAAGTTTGGAAGTGATGAGTTTTTTCCTCTGTCTTTCTTTTCTATCGCTGCAAATAAATATTAAAGTGATAGATGATTCAACGGGACATGAAAAGCAGCATCATATATAATCTGAGATATGATGGTTTTGCCCCATGTTTCCATTCTTTTCTTGGTTTAAGGAAGAGCAACTGAAGCAAGATCTAGCTTTACTTTTATTGTTTCGCTTTTAAAATATGTGCAAGTGTAAAATGAAAGCAAAGGCTTGACAGAAATATATTTTTATGTGTATTGCAGTGGGTAAATATGGTATTGTTCATTGGAAATATGGAAAGGCTGTGATTTACTGAGATGAAGAGCAGGTCTTGCTGCACGAGGGCCCCAACAACGCCTTTGTTGTTGGCTTCAGAAGGAAGGCGAGGAGCCTGGGAGGGACCTGGCAGAAGAAGGAGGTGCCAGGCAGCACAAAGTACTGCGCCAAAGCGATCGGTATTCTGAAAGGCGCTGGCCTTCCGCCTCGGGTCCATGGGAATATGCTGGCATCGCAGCCACAGGGCATAACAGAACAAACGCGGCACCCAGGCGCCGCTCTGCTCAAGGCCTGCCTTGCAGAGTGTACCAGCACTTTGTGTGTGTGTGTGTGTGTGTGTGTGTGTGTATTGAAATGGGAACATGTAAGGGATAACAAATCAACAAACACAGCAATAATTATATTCAAAATGTAACAGTCTTTTTAAGAAGAGCAAAGCTATGACGGATGAAAGCTTAAAGAGTGGCTCAGCCATTCTTACAACTACTTGTACACGTCAGTACACTGCAGGCCAAATTCAGTACGTCTTTACACCAGTTTACGGTTTTTCCTCAGCTGCTCTGGCACAAATCTCGAATGATGATTAACATTTGCAAAACAGCGTGTGTAACTTCCGCACCATTAAGCCACTTGTGCACGACAGAACACTGTTTCTCGCAGGTTCCCACAAATTGCAAATGGTTTAATACATGGACACAAATGATCAAATAAAATTGTCCCCATTTGGCCTAATTTTCAACTTCATATCAACATCTATAATTTTACACTTAAAACCATTTATGTAATCACCATGTAAAGCCATGCAAAACAGTTGTTAACAGTCAAGTATATTCTATAAATCACAGCGATTATAATGTTGTTTTAATGTCTGATAAAGGGATAAATTGTCAGGTGAATTTTGAATTTCACTTACAAAACGGGACTTTTTCACATTTTGACACGACGTGGATGAATTCTCGTGAATTGTCACTGAGCCTCGGTGGATGTCCCAGGCCAGTGTGGGGACAATAAAATAACGTGTGATCACTGATACTCCCATCACTGAGCTTTACAACACGTAACATCTCCTGACGTTCTTGGACATCTGCTGTACGGATCTCACTCCTAAGAATGAGAGGCGCTTGGTAAGAAAAGACTTGACAAATTACGTGACTATTTGGGACAAAGTCAACTTTCGCCAACAAATGCCATCCAGGAGCAGTGAGGTGGTCACCAAAGGATGCAGATGGAGCTTCTCCCACCCTGATCTCTATGTGGGAATCCTGCTGATGAGTTCAGTGTGGAGGTGTAAAGCATATGATCATTGACCTCATGACCAGCTGTCCTCAAAAGGTGCCGCTGAGGACATCACAGCAAACACTTGTAGGGGATGGTACCTACTGCAGTGTGGAACCTTGCGATGTTGAAATGACCGTGTGTGACATGAATAGTGTTCAGTCTGCTGGAGAAAAACGATCATTCGGTGTCACTGATAAAGACTAATTCACAATTTTGGACTTAAGCAGCAGATTTACAATCACACTGAGGTTTTGACAATATCTGTAAGCAATTTGACTCTCGTGGTTCAAATGATGAAGGTGCTTTTCATTTTGGTGGCACTGACTTGTTCATTGATAGAATTATTTACTTTTAAGTTGTGAGAAAGGTTTTGGGTGACTTGTGACCTTTTGCAGGTTAACCAGTGTTAACCTAGTGCTGTATCATACAAACTGTTTTGAGAAATACACTCATAGCAGTGAGAATGTTAAAGTTTCAGAAAATATGTCAAAGCAGCTGAGAAGAACAGAAACGCTCTGCTGATACCGACCAACACACACGTCAACATGCAATAAGCGGAGCACCAGTATGTTTTTTTTCTTCCACTTCAGACACTGACCCCTGCCTTTACAGTGTGTGTATTTTGCCTCGTTGCTTTCCAGATTATTCTTCCCCAAAAGCAGCCCACCCAACTTGGTTTGGTTTTGGGATTTGAGGTCTGGGTCACAAGCCCAGTCCACTGATGACCCGGTTACCTGTTGGCTTCTTTGATCTTACCTTTCCTCAGTTCCTCAGCCCAACCTGACCGGCCATCATCGTCCCTCGTGTCCCTCTTACTCTCCCTGTCTCCCCATGTCACCTTCACTAACCCACTATCCTGCCTCCACTCCACAGCCTCCAAATAGCTTTCAACCACTGAGAGCAGAACACTGATGGCTCATAAAGACCTTCTGGTCATTTCTTGCTCTGACATGTGAGCGCCACAGCCTGCTGAGCTATGACACATGACCCATATTGCACTGTATGCATCTTGTTCTAAAAAGTTTTAAATGTTAAGTTCTCTATGTTTGGTGCTCCAAATTTTATTTTGGCTGTAATGCTGATTTCACCAGTGGTGTAACATAAAAAAGTCAAAATCTGCTCCTACTTGTCCTGCAGGACCCTAGATCAAGCTATTGAACCTGAAAAGCCACTGTAAAAATTACACCGCTGTATAACTGGGAAAATTATTGTAAGGTTTAGTCTAGCGTGGAAAGTCAGCTCGGTAACTGGTAAGTTATCCTAAGTGCCACTTAAATGTAAGTCAATAATAAGAAAAGGAAGGAATCATTCAGGCCCATTTCTGCCACCCTTTGGCTGCCGTGCAGAACGACCCTGATGCAGAACTTGCTCCAACATGTCAAGTACTGTACAGTACAGTACTGTAGAAACTCGACAGACATAAACTCAACATGGTATCCAAGACATTTAATAAGGTTGCACTAGCAAAACAAGATGCTGTGACAAAACAGATTTGTTGTAAATGACATGGTCTGTATCGCCTGTGGTAGATTTTATGAGGTGTGAAACAGGCCAGTTGGCACCAGGTCCTCTGACAGTGTAGAAAGTGCACAGTAAATGTTCTCAGCATTTTACTCTATTTCCCGCCTGCTGAAATACATTAGAAAAGGCAGAAAAGACAGTGGCTGAATGTTTGGTTCGGTTCATTTTTAACGCGTGTCCTGCTCAGCAGACGTGTAAAGACACAGTAGGGTTTGCGAGTGTGAGCAACGCAGACCTGTGGAAAGGCGAGAGGAGGCGAAGGTCTGCACCTGTGTCACACCTGTGTCTGCAGTGATTTAGATACAGACTGTTATTTCTAAAACCGCAAGCCGAAACCGACACGCTCACTCAATCCAGATTTATGATGTACAAAGTTAACAGCCCATCATGGGAGCTGTAACCTTAAGTTCCTTAAACTGCACCTTTGGCAAGTGTTGCTTTTCATTTCCTCACTTCCCCCAGCAGCTTTTGCCATTAAGACTAGAGCTGGGTTCTGGGTCAGGTCAATAAGCTGATCTACTCTGAAATGCGCTTTACGTGTAAATCCTTCGCCTGTTTTAAATATATACAGCCCCTAAATGTAAAACCACGTGATGCTTCCTCAAGGTCTCAGAGGCTCAGTGCTCCAAGGCTGCACTAGTCTAGCAAGAATTCATTCTTTAATAAATGATCACATCTTGTTTAATTTGGCACAAATTGACATTTTACCTCTTTTCTCCAGGCCCAACGCAGAGGCCCACTAGCCTTTTTGCTATTTTGAATTTTTTTCGGATGCTTTGCTATTCCTGTTCAAACCACACATCTTCAGTACAAGGTTACAAACTGGACATCAATAAAACATAAATACATGTATAGCTGAATAAATAAGTGATTAGTCACACATCAATATTTGGACCAATACTTGTGTTTATTATGAATTCAAAAGGATAATGCAGCTCCTAATTTGCAATTCCCCCTAAACTGAATTCAGATGAAAAAAGAAGAATAAAACGATATAAAATTTTATTAAAAATGTGGTATTTTCATTTCTATTTCTAATCTGTATAATGACGATTGTCTGATAGTGACTGACATTACTATTATAAGCCACCATTTTATGTTGTAACATTAAGATGATGATGATGATGATGATGATGATGATGATGATTATTATTATTATTATTATTATTATTATCATCATCAAGATTTTATTTTCATAGTCTGGTGCTCAGTGATTCCAGGATTCCAGAATCCACCAGATCCTGACCAGGATTAAGCAGTTAACAATAATAGAAGTCTAATCCTAATACTACACATAATAATAATAATAATAATAATAATAGCACATGAAAATACGGATCCATACTTTTAAAAAGTAGGATGTGCATATAAATACTGCACTCTAAACCATCAAATAATCATTACGGAAAAGTTATCTGGAACTGTTTCATATTCTTAAGTGTTTGATTTTTTTTGGCTTTTTCTTGCTTTATAAGAAGATTAAAGCCTGACTACCTAAAGGATATTGGAAACATACAGGAATAAAAGCAGCGATTCCAGTTCGAAACCTCTGGGCTATGCACGTAATTGGCACAAATGTTACACCGGGGTAAATTAAACATGTTGGAAGGAATTATTTAATAATCAGATCATGTATCATTTATCCATTTACAGTACAGTAAAGTTTTTTTTCAAGTTCATGCTGAAGTTGTAGTAAACATGAAAAAAAAACCTGTTACTCAGATGCCAGTTTCATCCGAAGCTCATTACCACTTCCATTCATTTACAGCAGGACCAGCTCAAGGTAAGTGCACGTCTCCCTTGAGATGCAAGCTTTTGGCTTGCGAGTTTACGAGTATATGAGCGAAATTATTTAATACCCAGTTACCACCAAAAGCGAAGCGGTGTTTTCACATTTACGAGCAACTAGAGCAATTTGTACTGTAATAGAAATCACATCTCCGACATATGGGATTTCACCTTATGAGCCCATTGTCAGGACGGCATTACGCTCTTAAGCAGGGCGTCACCTGCACCTCACGAAAGTTGTCACGAGTGGGAGCTGAACCAGCAACCTGCACGCCATACCACCTACTGCTAGGCCACTAGCAGAAGTGATTTAAAAGGTATGAATGTGGTATAAGAAATATTAACATTATATAAAAGCTCCATCATGTCAAGATGATAAGGAAAACAAAACAATTTATGCTGTTCAGAATTTGTGATAATTTGAGAAATTAAAAATGGGATTCCAAAACCAAACCAAGCTGGGTGGACTGCTTTTGGGGAAGAATAATCTGGGAAACAAAGAATTAGAGAATTTCAGTTAATTTTTGTTATTATTTAATATACAACTTTAGAGCATCTTTTTTTTTTTTTTACCTGTGCCTGTTATGAATAGCTCATGGGGGATTTCAGCCAAACCCCTTTACCGCGATCACTCCCTCCTGCTTCAGACGTCTCCCGAAAGGTGCTGCCGCCTTCAAGCCAGATGACTGATGGAGGCGCCTCTCCCAGTGCAGTGTGTTGGTGATAAAAACGCGCTTATCGGCCTCCCTCCAGAACTGTCTCTGCGTCGCTCTTCTCTGGCAACTTCTAACTCACCTCTCAACTAATTTCTTCCCTAATCTTTCCTCTTTTTGCCCGTCCTCTGAATTTTCATTTGTTAATTTGGTCATAATACAAACATTTTCTTTCATTTACCTGCTTTTTGTGAGCACACATTACTGCAATGAACAATTTATGTTGCTTTTCTGCCCAAAGCTGCTTAGACTTGGAAAATTAACTTCACAGTGATTTACTTGTTTATATAACATGTTACTCTTTCATTTCGGGGTACGTACCTCGGTCAAGGATGCTATGACAGAGCTAGAGTGTGTAAAAATTTACATGTGTGCAGATCAATATTTATATATTTATGTATTGCAGTGATTTTGTGGCGTAATATGCTGGACTCTTGGACTGGGCTATAGGATGTTGTCTGTATGTGGACTGAGAGCTTTTTCACTTGAGAAGGTATTATAAAATATATACTGGTAAAAGTTTCATGTTCATGTTCCATGCTGTTTCTTTTTTTAAAACAAATAAAGTGGAAAAGCTAAGCAACCATGACACCTAGTGGTAGTTCTCCAATCCATACTTGTCCCTCACCTTTTTTGCCAGTCACACATCCTTCAGTGGACTTGTGCTACACTAACTGAAAAAATATAACAATTTTCTGGTGACTGAAGAGGCCCAGATCATAGAAAGTCCAAGCTGATCCACCCATCCATTATCAGTAGTCGCTTCCTCTTGGTTAGGTTAGCAGTGGTCTGGATCCTATCTCAGAACCACTGGGCACCAGGCTATGAAACTAACCCCTGGATGGGATGCCTGTGCAACGCAGAGTCCAAGTTAATATTTGTTACAAATTAATAAAACTCATCAAAGAGACACAACTGTTAATATTTTGGTATTTCAGGATGCTTTATAAACTGAATGTCATATGAGTTCACTGCTTAACCTTTAAGCAATTACTCTTGAATGTCAGTTATTTACAAGAGCAACCAGTGGAAAAAGTAATCTGGTGCAAATAAGAAAACATGAGATCCAAATATTTACAGGATGCAGATATCAGATTTATGTGGGAAAAATGGAGTAAATCCCGAACATGGTGGGGCCTGTGACCATGGCAGTGTGAGAATCACCTGTGTGTTGCTGCTCATCCTGCTTGTCACACTGAGCCTCTTTAATATTGACTTTTTTGTCCTCAGAACAGAGCAAAAAGACACTGAACCCCTTTGTAGAAAGAGAATTACAACATTTACGGCTTCTCTCAGGCATACTTCATGTAGTGTGTGTGTGTGTGTGTGTGTGTGGGTGTGTGTGTGTACAGTGTGCAGTTGTGAGGATTTTTAAATCTTAAATAAAGATCATTAAAAAATTTTTGAACATTTGAAATGACCCGATTCCTGAAATATATAATTATACAGGTACTAGTAAGTTGTCAGTTTATTAGGTACACCTAGCTGGCACTGTGTTGTGCCTCCATTGAGCTTCAGAACAGCATGACTTGGTCTGGGAATGGATTCTACTAGATGCTGGATGCCTTGTGCAGGATTTGCTGCACCATGTGGAAACTGGACAGCTGAACAGCAATGCTTAGCAGGGTAGAGATCTGGAAGCAGTGACAAGTCACTGTTCTGTTCCTGGAACCATTGACGATTCGTGCCGTGCGACATGTTAAATTATCGTGCTGGAAGTTTCCATCGGAGTGGGATAAACTGCAGCCATGAAGGAATGAACTTGCTCAGCAACAATGTTCACATACTCTGTGCCATTCAGATGTTCTTCAGTGAGTATCAGGGGCCCTAAGATGTGGCAGGAAAACATTCCTCACACCATCACACTGCCACCACCAGCCTGCACCGCTCGCCCTAAACAGGACGGCTGCATGGACTGCTGTTACTTGTGCCAAATTCTGATCCTTCCATCAGGATGATGCAGAAGGAACCTGGATTCACTGAACCAGGTAGCTTTTTTCCAATCTTCCACGGCCCAGGTTTGATGGCCCTGTGTCCAATGGAAGTGCACTTTCCTGTTCTTTGCTGACAGCGCTGGAAGCCGACAGGGTCTTCAACTGTTGTAGCCCATTTGAGACAAAGTTTGATAAGTGGTGAACAAAAAGTCATAAGATCTCATTCTGCACACCAATGCTGAATTTGGATGTGATTTTTCAGGATGTGGCCTGTCTGAATTCTCACTATTCTCCTTTGACCCCTCTGATCCGCAAGCTCTTTTCATCCACAGAGTCGGCGATCCCTTTTTTGCTTTTCACACTCTTCGTGAAACAGTTGTGTGTAAAAAGTCCAAGACAACAACCGCTCGGGAGATACTAGAACCAGCACGCTTAACACCAGCTATCCTGCCAAGTTCAAGCCACTAAGGCCACAAGTTCAACTCACTTGTTCTGCCTGTTCCAACACTCAGTGGAACACCAACAGATACTAGAAATGCTGATTTATTCCACGCACCACAGTCACATGATGTATAACTTGTAATATACCTTTTGTGCAAAGGTGGGGGTGTACTTAATAAACTGGCAACCGGGTGTGAACATCAACAGTATTGGTGCAAATGCAACTAACCTGTTTACATGGAAGACTTGCTCGTGCTGTTCAGTTTCTCTATACTTAGACAAGTAAGTCTGGAGCCCTTTTGAGCTCCTCCAACTGTTTTATCAGCCTAAGGAATGAAGTGGATGAGATGAGGTCACCATCTGCACAGCAGTTTAAACAGAACATTTCTGCATGACTTATACATCAATAGTAGTCATACAACATTATAAGACAGTAAAGAAATCATTGCTATAATATCTGTCATGTAAACAGTTGAAATAACATGGAAATGTAACATTATGTAATTTAATTTATGAACGGTTTCTTGTTGCAGTCCCCAGTTTCTCTCCGGGCCTCTTTGCTGAGGTTTTCTGAATATCCTGAATGCACCATGAGAAAACGCCGACCTTCCCCAGAGGTCACCAGTATATTTATACTTTGGCAGTATGCCTAGTTTTGCCATGTGCTGGACTCTCTCAACATGCTTTTTTGAAAAAAAAAAAAAAAAGACCACTTTGCTTTTCCTGGAAATATTGTCAAGACAGGTTCATGATATCACATCAAGTCCAGCATGCAATATTAACCTGTCACATTGCGGGGAAACTGCGTCCGGTGATTCATCCTGCAGGCGGTGGCATCCAAAATGTGCTGGAAGGAGATACTTTGCTATGAAGGTAAACATAATTTTTGTTTTAGAGGTTCCTTTGAAAATATTTTGTCAACATTTCAGATTAGTTTCTTATAATAATTGGCCTCATCCAGCTTAGCGTAACCAAAGTGCGTGGCCATTTGCCTGGAAAACTTTTTTTGTTCGAATTTACAAGGTTCTGACATGTCAAATATTTATATTTGTGCCGGGCAGTGAAGTGGATGGAGCTGCTGCCTTGTGCTCTGAGGACCAGGTTCAAATCTCACCTCCTGCTCTGGTTTCCTTGACCAAGGTGCAGTGCTTACCCTGAATTCACGGTGTAAAAGATACCCTGGTAATTCATGGAAAGTAACTTAACATTACAAGCTGCTTTGGAGAAAAGTTTCAGCTAGTTAGTGGTTTAGGGTTAATAATTATTTGTGTGTTATAGGAAGATGCGAAAAGGTGGGTGAATGGCAGCTGGAGCTGTTGTGGTGTTTGTGTGAGGCAGAAATGTGCAGTGAGAATGTCAGAATATCAACAAAACTTTTCCCCTTCCAACATATTTATCAGGAATTTATTTTAATGACCACATATTTGTATTCTTAGTGTAATTTCTCATAAATGTTTGGAGGATCTTAGCTATTTTAACTATTCTGTAGACTAAATATCAGAGTGGAAAGCACTATTTACTGGCACTTGCTTCATCTGAATGTAATAAATGTTACAGATGTAACTGCTGCTCATGAAATAAGATGTTATGTTGACTTCAGGGAACCAATATGTTTGGTCTGTTTGTTTTTGGTCTGTTATTTAACTCGAAAACCTGTCGATCTACTTAATAACTTGCTTCCAGGTTTCTAATTCTTGCCATATTGTCCTTCCTGCTCTAACAGAGATTTGTCAGTTGTCTCCTGAAAGATGTAACTGCTTGATCCGCTTGATCTCTCACAAACATCGTGAGTTCATTCTAAAATGAATACTGTGGCTATGACACCATGCCAAAAGCAACGCAAACAGAACATTTTGCTGTCAGCAGTTCTGGCGTAACCATTACCTGCCATTGTGTATGTTAATGGATTATGGAAATTTAAAGTTGTGCTTTAATCTTTGTGACTCATACGAATTAATAAAAACATTTACGACTGACAAGTGGGGTTCCGGGGTTGACAGGATTATGACTGTGGGAAGGAAACCATTGCCAGGGCCAAATACAGCTGAACTTATAGGCAAGTAGTAACCCAGCAAAAAGAAAAAGACACCGTCCAAATCTGCTTTTCACACAGTCACTGTTTAGGGTCAGCAGATGGCAGCTGCCACCGAACAAAGTGAAGGTCCCACCTCCTGCTGTAGGACCCTTGATCAAGGGTACAGTAAAAAATACCCGGCTGTATAAATGAGGGAAATTAATATAAAGTTAATTACCTAACACTATAACTCATTTCGGACGAAGGATAATAATGTTAAATAAATGTCAGCAGCACTAATAATTTCCCACAACTTGCTGACTTGAGATTCCAGAATGAGAATGACCCACAACTTGTGTACACAGTCCTGTTTCACACAGTTTATGACATTCTATCATGACATGTATGCGCTGTTTATTCACTCAGCTGCCTTCGATATTTAGGGAAACTGCAGTTTAAAATGCTTCAGGCACATATTTGAAGTGTCACAGCGGAGCGTGTGGTCAGCAGTATTTATGGGCACCGAACCAGTGATGTGGGTGCTTTTGATCACAGGCCCCCGCACCACCAGCAGAGCCGCAGTGTCACTGTCACGTTCTCCCGTGGGCCTCTGCCGTCTCCATCACTGCAAGCAAACAAATAAACAGGACCGGCAGCCTTGGTCACCTTATTAGCCTGGAACCGAGTTGCACGATGACCCAAACCGCAGCGGTAAAGAGACCATTTCGGAATGTGCAGTATTCACATTAATAATTTCAGAATGTTCTTTGAATGAAACTTTTTCAACCATCACAGCAATAAAACTTCAAAAGCAGGCTGGATGCAAGACAGCAGGGCTGGTTAACAGAGTAGAAAAAAGAAAGAAAAAAGTGATAAAACTTAACATCTCACATCTACAAGGCAACTACTAATAAAAACAGTGTGGATGCGCATAGTGCACTGAAAAAGCATACAGACACACAGCAGTAAATGTTGTTACTGTGACATGAATCACTTTCTGTAAAACGAACCGCTTAAATTTGCGTAGCGGATGCATTTTCATGGTCTCTGCGGTGAAGCAAATGAAAATGAGTTGCTGAAAGTGAAGCGAGTCTCCAGGTTAGAATCCCAAGCTGCTCCCTAAAAAGTAAGTGGACAAGTTATGAAGAGGAGACCGGGTAAACTAGGGGCAGAACTTAAAAAAAAAAAATCCGTTACTGACAACTCAACTCGTGTGAAAAAGTGAAATCAGTGCTGGCAGACATGACAACCTGATTTAGCAGGTTACCGGTGTGGTTCAGCAGTGAGATGGACTCAGAAACATGGCTCAGTCCGTCCACCCTACTGCTGACCCCACCTGCTCTGCACGTCGCCACAGCAACTACCACAAAGCCATTTACCTGGGCCAGGGTTTCCCAGCGACAAGGACACACTTTTTTCTGTATTATTTGTGTAATTTCTCATCAAACCTTTTTTTTTTTATCTGAAGCCGCTCAGACAACGTAGAACTTTGCTGTTTTTGAAATTGTGCCATTTCATATTTGTACTTAAAACAACAGTTCCACTTGCAGTGACAGAGCCCTGAACAGAAAGTCTGTTGGCTAAGATACTCTGAAAAAGTCAAATAAAATCCATCAATTATCCTTCACCGCTTGTCCTGGCCAGGGTCGTGATGGACTAGAGCCTTTATCTTCAATAGGCTGGGAGACTGTATGTCTGGACAGAATACCAGCACATTGCAAGGTGGCCAAACACACATTTACTTTTACACAAGTTATGGGCAATTTGGAGTGACCAGTTAACCTGAACCTCGTGTCTTTGGGCTGTGGGAGGAAACCTGCACAAATACAGAAAGAACATGTAAACTCCACACAGACTAAGCAGGATTGGAACCCATGCTGAAACATGCTGGTATAATTCAGAATTCATTGTTCCATCAATGATGGCAAGCCGTCCTGGCCCAGATGCAGCAAAACAGACCCAAACCATGATACTACCACCACCGTGTTTCACAGATGGTATGAGGTTTTTATGCTGGAATGCAGTGTTTTCCTTTCTCCAAACATAGCGCTTCTCATTTAGACCAAAAAGCTCTATTTTGTGTTCATCCATCCACAAAACATTGTTCCAGTAGTCTTCTGGCTTGTCCAGGTGATCTTTAGCAAACTGCAGACAGGCAGCAATGTTCTTTTTGGAGAGCAGCGGCTTTCTCCTTGCAATCCTGCCATGCACACAATTGTTGTTCGGTGTCCTTCTGATGGTGGACTCATGAACATTAACATCAGCTAATGTGAGAAAGGCCTTTAGTTGCTTAGAGGTTACCTTGGGTTCCTTTGTGACCTTGTGGACTATTATACACCTTGCTCTTGGCGTGATCTTTGTTGGTCGACCACTCCTGGGGAGGGTAACAATGGTCTTGAATTTCCTCCATTTGTACATCTGTCTGACTGTGGACTGGTGGAGTCCAAACTTTTTAGAGATGGATTTGTAACCTTTTCCAGCCTGATGTGCATCAACAACTCTTCTTCTGAGGTCCTCAGAAATCCCCTTTGTTCGTGCTATGATACACGTCCACAAACATGTGGAAAAAGCTGTTTTGTAAGGCGGAATGGTCTAAAATTCCTCCAAGCCGATGTGCAGGACTGGTCAACAATTACCGGAAATGTTTAGTTGCAGTTATTGCTGCACAAGGGGGTCACACCAGATACTGAAAGCAAAGGTTCACATACTTTTGCCACTCACAAATATGTGTTACTAGATCATTTTCCTCAAGAAATAAATGTCCATGTCTAATTTTTTTTGCTCATTTGTTTGATTTGGTTCTCTTTATCTACTTCTAGGACTTGTGTGAAAATCTGATGCAGTTTCAGGTCAAATTTATGCAGAAATATAGAACGTTCTGAAGGGTTCACAAACTCTCAAGCACCACTGTAAGAGCTATGAGGCGCTAGCTGGGTCACTGCCCCCCCATAGAGTGAAATCTAATAAAAAGTGGTTCCCTATAGCGAGATGTTGCAGCTGTAACTCTTAAGTGAGGTGAAGACCTGGTACGAAAGCGAATACGTACAAGAGGATCCACGCTGGGCATGGAACGCTTTAGCTGTGGTTTTACTTTTTCTGATCTTTGGCTCAGGAACAACGGGCGTCCTAATGGCTCTGTCACTTTACGTGGCTGTAGCTCTCGCTTGGTGAACAACAGCACCAAGGCAGAGTAAATGTTGACGTTTCCCTAGCCTTTATGATTTATGCCTCAGCCTTAGCAGATTTTTTTTATTGCATTGGGTTTAGAAATGTAAATGCTTTTGCTGTGATACATGTGCTTTCTTTGGACCAGGCTGCATGTCAGGGACAAGACCTGCGTTCTGTTGCAACAGGGCTGCAAACCTATCGTTTGTCCTCATTTCTTATTATTACTAGACCATAGCCATTAATCTTACTTTATGTCATAATCTCCCAGTTTTCTTGCAGCTTCCAGTATATTACTTCTTCAGACACAGTCTCGAGTTTCTTGTATGAAGAAACGAGGCTGTGCCAGGAGACACGGACAAATTGTGGACTTTAAACCAGAGGAAATAAAAAATAAAGGTGGCGCTGAGACAAAACATGAGTAGGAAGAGTTTCTTTTGCATGGACGTATTGATCTGCCAGATGCTTTTCTCCAAAGTGCAAGTCAGAGTAAATGAAAGTGCATCTTTAAGACATGAAGGGCTTCAGATACAGACACATGATTGTCAAAACACAGTCGGCTTGTCCAGTGTCATGGTTTCTGCCATCATCCTTTATAGGAGCAGCTGCGTACAGTATTGATAATGAGTGTTGTGCTGGTAGGAGATCAGGAGGGACAGAGATTGGAAAGAGATGCATCTTTAGACCTTTCTTGAATGCTGAAAGGTGTTCAAAAGCTCCAAAGAACAGAGGGAGCTCATTCCACCAAAAAGAAGTCAATCCCAGCATCCTACGGACATTTTATTGTGAGGAGGACCAGCTAATAGCAAAAAAGTGGAGGAGTACAGCGCTGGGGGTGTAGGGAGTGATCATGTCCTCCTGGTAGAAGGGTGCAGTTCTTGTGACCATCTTGTAGGCCATAACCTACAGGAAGCCACTGGACAGAGATGAGGAGGGCGGATTCGTGCACACTTCGGCAGGTGAAACACTACTCACGCATCGGCAGTATTGATGTCCGCTGGAGACCCTGGGTCGGCCGGAGAGGAGGGGTCAGGAGCTTGATGGAGTGTGGTGCGGGATATGAGCAGATCCTCCAAATGTTATATTTGCACAATTAAGTTATGGCTTCATTGTAGCGTGTCTCAGAAACACAGGCACAGTTGTTACATCCCTGGTCACCGGCTCCTTATCGCAGTTTTTTGTTTTATTCTGTGTCTGAGAAAAGTGGTACTGTAGACACTGTGAATTTTTGCATAACCCAGTTCTGTTCAGCCTTGAACTGCTTCGTGGTCATGTGTGCAACTCTTTGAGTGTAACTCTCCTTTGCTGATGTCAGCGTCTCGCTGTCCAGCAGAAACTGTCCACACACTCCTGTGTGCAACAGAGCACGTGTTGTTTTCAACAGGCAGGCAGACCCTCCTTGTGGCCTTATCTGAAAACCCCTGACAGGGTCCTGATACGAATCACTACTCCTGGTTGTAATAACACAAGCTGCCTGTGTGTGTGTGTGTGTGTGTGTGTGTGTGTGTGTGTGTGTGAGACTGTTTCCTTTGCAGGCATACCAGGAACCCGCAGTTACCACTTCATGAGGATCCAGCTCCTGGGCTCCTGTCCTGAGCTATTAATCTTTGCACTGATAGTGAGAAGTCAGGGGGTCCGTCCTCATGGGCTTTGACCCCACACTCATTGTGCACATTATTAATGTTGCTTACAAAAGCAACTGTGACCAAGTGCTGCTGTGTTGTTAATAAAAAAAAAACTAAATAAAAGAAAAAACAAATAATACAAATTCCTCACATGTATTTTGGAATTGTTATTAGAACATAATATATTGCAGATACTGGATTGCAGCATAACCTGCTAGGTTAGTGTTGTTAAAGCGGTTTACCTTTCCGTACTTTGCTAATCTTGAGTAAACGGTCCTGTATTTGTGAACTTTTTTGTTGCCTTTAGCCTTTTGCCGAAAAATGTTTATCTGAAGTTATAATGGAAATGAGTTGTGAGGGGAGTGTGATTCAGTTGACCGTCACCAGACAACCTCTCTCCTGTGGATTGCAGAATGCAGACGGAGCCCATCGCCCTTCCTGTCCGAACTGGGCCATGAGACGTCATCGTGCTTGTCCTGTGCCCAGCGAAACACACAGCTGACTGCACAGAACCTTTACAGTAAGTATTAGTCCAGGGCTTTTTGGGAAAAGATAGTCATAAAGTGCATTTCTCTGCACATGATATGTGTCGACCTGGTGACATGGACAGTCATCATAAAGGGCCTCAAGGTTAACTGCTTAAAAGCATTGTGGTCTTGGTTTCAGGACTGCCTAAAATGTTAAAATAGTTTATCTGGAATTATTTGCTAATACGAACCGAGGGTCCTCCGACAGAAACCCGGTCATGTCGCCTCTGTCTGCTGCGGAGCAAACTTTACCCTGAACACATCGATAAGGCCAGACATTTTGGAGCTCTATTTTACACAAAGATGTGCCATGATGTCACATGAATGCGGACCCCCAGGAGTTGCAGGTATGAACTCAGCACAGCCTCAGGGAACTCGGGGTGAACGAAAGAGTCAGGACAGTGACTAGGCGCCCCTCATTGTTCCTCACTCTGCAAATGAGTCTGGCCTCCAGAGAACAGCATTATTATTATTACTAACTGAGTTACCTGGTGCTACCTGGGTCAAATAGAAGGAAGGTGGAAAGTAATAACATATTATATATCACAAAGGGTATTACTCTTAAAGTAGTGCATTCAGCACAACAGTGTAGTAAGGACTATTGAACAGGTGGACGGCACAGAGAGTGAAGCGCCAGTCATAGTCCAGGGGAAATGGGGAAAGGAGAACAGTCATAACAAATGAGATATCCTTAAACATTATTATTGGTATGTTTGTAAAGTGCCCATTGCTGTGTGGGTCATGCATAACTTTCTATCGCCAGTTTGGGTCCTTCCGCCAGCACAACCCCCCATCATCCCTCCATAGTGTGTGTGAGTGTGTGTGTTTGTATACTGTGGGATGTTTTTCCTTTTTCAGACAAATTAGCTGGGAACTGCTTGGAAACACATATCACTAATATTTGTAGTGCTCTGTGTGTGTGTGTGTGTGTGTGTGTGTGTGTGTGTGTGTGTGTGTGCGTGCGTGCGTGTGTGTGTGCGTGTGTGTGTGTGTTTAACTGCAAAAACCTAATTTAGGGTGAGAAGTACCACTTGTGCCACATTTTAAGCCCGTGGCTTAAAACAGATAAATAAACAACGATTGAGCTTCATAGATACAGAGATGCCGATGATGTTGAAGATGATGATTATGATTGTTGTTGCTGTTGTTTTTGTTATTGTTATTGCTATTATTTATTATTATTGCTGTTGTTGTTGTTTCTATGATTATTAATAGTAACAACAGTGCACAGAAATGACCAAGCGCTACAAATATTTGTGTCACGTAAAAGCTGCAGTCAGTCCATGATATTTATGAGATGTAGCCTGGAAAAAAGCCACACTGTCCCAAACCCCTTGGGGGGCCTCGAGAAAATGTTTAATTGTACTCTGCGGCCCACAGTCAAGTCATTATGGTCATGACGGTATAGTTCTTGGTACATCTAAAACAAACTGACATGAAGAATGTGTTAGACATTGTATTCCAGCAGTACCACTGTTCTAGACATGCGCAGCATCTCTGTACACTCACTGGCCACTTTATTAGGCACACCTGTTTCGTAGGATCCTCCTTTTGACTCCAGAGCAGCATAAATTCAGTAACAAGGTGCTGAACCTGTTTCCACAGAGTTCCTTGTCCATGGTGGCTGTGAGCTTTCATGGCATCTTCATTTTTTTTCAAATTCCAGCTCATTCAAAAGATGCCCTGCTGAAAGGTGGGACAGCCCAGGCAAGGGTTGCAAAGTAAAGGCACTGTTATGTTCGTGGAGCTGCAGTGTGCAAAAATCCCGCAAGGTGCTGTTTCTGAAATAATGGAATCGGTGCAACTGGTACCAATGATCAAAGTCATCAAAATGAAACGTCTCGTCCGTCTTAATGGTCATTCACACAATGACCTTGCATGTCTTCTTTATATATTTAGCTGCAACTGTTTGCAGCACCACTGTATTGGACAGCCGTGTGTACCTAATAAAGTGGCTGGTAAGTGTACCTTCACCTGTGGGAATTTGTCGCAAAAAGTCCTTAACGTGAATTTTATTTGACATCTTTGTCCAGTGTGGCTTAGAATATTAGAAAAGCAGCTTTACAGTGACTTACCTAACAGTGATCAGCAAGAAGGGGTCCAGCAGTCACGTGACACTCTGAAGACCAGCACTAAATGATCTGGAAAAGGTCTTCAGAAGTGCCAGTATGTCCACATAAATCAAGACTGGAAGTGTTCAAGCATTAGAATTGTATTTTCTATCGCAATATATGGGGGTGAAAATTGGATATTGAAGGCAGAGGGCAGGAAAAAATAATCACTTTTCAACTGTAGTGTTGGGAGAGACCTTTGAAGACACCAGGGAGAGCCAGGAAAATGAACAGATGGATGTTGGATCAAATCAAAGAACCCAAATGATGAGAGCGAGGTTATCGTACTTTGGACACGCCTGGAGAGCATCTGATTCAATTTTGAAAAGGATAAAGAAAAGGGTAACTCCTTACCAGATGCCTGGACTCAGTCAGAGTGACAAAAGACCCACCCCTTTCGGTTCTAAGAGCACAAGTGGAGGACAGAACATTCTGGAGACACTCTGTTTCTGTGGCCAGCTAGACTATTGATGCCTCTAAGGCTTTTTATATTTTTGATTTTTGCTTTCTTACAATGTTTTCCCTACTCGGGGTGTATCTCAAGTCCTCTGCTTCCAAGATAGGGTCTGATCCGCCGTGGCCTTGCACTGGCCGAGTGGTTGATAAAAATGGGAAAAAAAAATATCCAGTCATGACCCTGCTAAGGAAAGCAGGAGAAAAAAGCGAGCACATTTTGCTTGTTGAAGTGCTTATCTAATGTTCTGACATTTTTTCTTTTGAGGGCAATCCAGTTGTTTCATTTTTTCACTCTGGCGAAAACTTTTCTCTCCTCCAAAAGGATTTTTTTTTTCTGTGTAAAACAGGAAAAGATGATAATTTAGTTAAACCACTGCACAGAATTTTGTCCGCGGCGTATCGATTCCTATAGGAAATAAACATCGGAGCCTGCGTTCGGTGGGCACGTTTTGCTGATCTCTAGCTTGGTACGAAAGGTGAAAACTGGGAAATTCTCCATGGATGTGGATGCCCGCTCTGTTTGCGAAGGGCAACACCCAGGTCAACACACATTGTGTCCCACACTGGCTGTACGTGTGAAGGAGGGGGAGAAGGTTGAAGAACTGGTGCAGGTGAAAGTCTTCACACGAGGAAACTGGATTCTTTTCTTGCATATTAGTGCTGCTCATAAGCTCCCAGAACCCGAAGCCGGATTCCTGCAGCACAGTAATAGCCCTCATAATAACCCTCATAACTACATTTTAATACCCAGAGTGCACTAGGCTACCCTGTAAGTCAGCCCACGCGCTACTTTCTTACCATTCATTCAAAATTTGTATCCTCTGTATTAAAGAAATCTGTATTTTGAACATCAGCAATATTTCCTAGAATCTCATTGTAGAAATGCAAAATTTAATATTCATAATTTGCTGATAACTGATACAGACGCTAACATGTCAGTAAGGCGGGGGGGTCCGGCACGTATTTTTTCCTCTTCAAGCAGGCCTTTGATGTAGAACAAGGCACCTCAAGAAAGATTTCATAGCAACAAGCACACAACGTCTGCATGAACGGACTGAATTAGCAGCACAGGGCATGGAAAAGGTTTTTCCCCCTCACTGTGTTACAGGAATCAAAAAGGCTTCGATTTACTGCTGCGGAATTAAGTTCTCCACGTTGGAGAACCTCAAAGTGACGCAATAAAACTGCTCCTTCCTGCCATACACTCCTAATTTAAGTTATTAAGAAAGAAGCGTTTTCTCATTGCATGAAACTGATTACTGGAAGCTCATGGCTTGAGAAGGTGCGTCCAGATTTACATGGGAAGATTACGGTTGAAAGTTGGAAGGACCTACAAACTTATTAAAATCCCAAAGTTGTTCATGAGGCTCAGAAGAGAGAAACTCAAAGGGATTTTGTCCTTTATTATGTGAACTGAGACCAGAGTCTGGTTAATTTCCAGTTTAATCAGCCTCTTTCAATTTAGTATTTCCAAACCAGTAGGCGCTGTTAAATAAAACTCAGCTGTAAAAAGAACATACAACTTTTTTTGTGGGATTATGATTAATCCCAGAGTAGCTTTGTGCTGCACAGAGGCCTTTGTGTATGTGAGAGTGTATAGAAGGTGGAGGAAGTCCCACCCCAAGGCATCTCAGATGTGAGGTCATGACCATAACCGTTCGCACAGGTTGGCCTCTTGGCACAAGGGGACCTCAGGGGGCCGTAAAGGACCTGGGACTCGGTGCTCATTTCCAGGGCCTGGGGGGCCAAGGTGGGGGGGGGGGCTTTTCTCATCCTAGACTGCAGATTATATTGTTTTGCATTTCAGGGTTTATTGGGATTCCTCATAAAGGTAGATATTTGGATAAGGATTAACCTCCATTGACACAGTAGGATTGATAACCTCCATGCACAGTAAAAGTGATGCTAATGTAAACATTCTGCATCATGTTAAAGAAAAGCATCTTTTGTATGTTATATTAGGAGACACGTGGTGCGGGTTTCTTCACCAGTGTATGGTTGGCACACCAAATTCTGGATCTCATTGATCGCAAAATGAAACAAAAGTGGTTGGGAAGGGCTTATTTTTCTGCAGTATATTAAAAATGTGACTTTTAAAATAGGGTCGACCCAAATATGTGGTATCAGTGAGCGCTTTGGGAAACGCAGAAGTGGATCCACTGTGCGGGAAAGATAAGATCTTCTCAAAACCAACAGGTTCCCATGAAGGAGCTTCAGCTGGAGCAGCTGGAAATTTAGTAAAACTGCTCTTTACCTTTGCCTCTCAGAAGTGCTTCTTTTTTCAAGTCGCACCACTTAAAAAAGCATTACAGAGCCCGAAGAGGCCTGCTGCCCAACTGAGAGCTCAGATTACATGGAGCAGTTAGTCCGTGACGCTATCGTTCCCAGATGGCTTTCGTCCACTCACCCCTGACCTTTTGTGCCGTGTTTCTCTGTGGAGGCGGGTGAAGACCGTGGCCCCAGGGAAGCGGCCATCACTGCAACGGGCATAAACTAGAGGAGCGCAGTGAGCTCCCGGAGCCACCTTGAACGACAAAGAAAATGAACCAAGGCAGCGACACTGATTTGTGCAGAATGCCAACTGTCGTAATTTTTAAAAAATGTATACATACCTCCTTGTTTCTAAATTATTCACAGGCTGTCAACAGAAACACTGAGGAGCGGAGATACAGCCTATGTACAGTACTAATGTAAGGTGTGAGTCCACCTCGGTGACACTTGTATGGGAGGAACTGGAGAGAAGAGTGGAAAAAGCTGGGAAGAAGAGCTGGGAAGACACGGTGCCCCATTTGCTCAACAAACTGAATCACGCACGCCAAATGTGAAGCCAAAATGAAGGGAAAAGTGTGGCTTCCAGCCAGTGGAAAAAAGCGCGCTCTATTTTGCCGAGAACGCTTTTGCCGAATCAGTTTAATCATCAAATTAGTTTAGGCTTGAAAACATTCCAAGTCAGCAAAAAATGTATGCGTTCAAAAGTGATATGTTGATGTAGTTTTTTTATCTCTAAGATGCGACGTGTTCAGACGAAGGGTTCCATCTATTTAGGGGTATTTGTTTTATTTTCATGCCGTCTTCTCCTTTATCTGGAAGTTTCATTATTGCTTCTGAAAGGTCTTGATTCCTGGGTCAGAGGTGTGAGTATCAGATTAACTTGTTTTTTATTCCACTGCATTACTTCATGAAGCCACGTTCGGGCAATTCATTGTGTTCTTTGTCCTTAATTTTACTGCCTGTGTTCTAAAACAGAAAAAAAATCATTTTGATTTTATTGATTCTCATTTTTTGATATTACCATAGAACACAGATCGTTCTGCCGTCACACTGCAGTTGTTGTGAATGTTATTTATACCAGATTTATTTACGCATTTTATCAATTTGTCCACAACTTCTCTGGCCTTTAATTAAAAGACAACAAAAATGTGCACCTGCTTGGGTGGTCTTGAAGTCATTCCTAACAGGGTGACAAATCTTGGTGACCTCAGATGAATCCTAATTTTTGTTTTCATTTTGATAGACACTGAAGAGCATAATAGGAAGCATGGCACTACCCCCGCCATAAGACTAGCCTTCATAAAGCGTTAGAAAAAATGACAAGTTGCGGGCACAGTTTAATGTTCTCTGCTTGATTTCAGGTTAAAACACAGAAAAAAAAATCACAGACACCGAAAAATAATCATCTGACGTGATTTATTCGTTTCGAAGGTATCTTGTGTTCCATAAATGAACAAATGAACACTATTTAATATGAAAAAATGCAGGTTTGCTGCTGTACGGAATACGCCAAGTCGTCTGAAAGCCCTGGATCGAACCCAAACCCACAATCCGCAATATCGCACATACGCAACTTCTTATGATCACGAACCATTTGTTTTTCTAGGCATTTTTTCTAGACTTTGTGCACAGTCCCATGAAAGAGAAGATGCTGTATCTGGACACATCAAAGGCACCTGACAGTTACCATGATTACCTCGCTTTAGAGGACTGAACCCAGCACAGACAATGGCGCTTTTGTGTGTCTCTTCAGAAGACAACACACACCTCCCATGTAACACAAACATCAGGTTCAGGTGAGCTGGCAACCTGGGGAGAAGCAACCTGTCACCTTACACACTGTGAGGGGAGGATCAAAACACATAAAGGAAACAAATGTGTGTGTGTGTGTGTGTGTGTGTGTGTGTGTGTGTGTGTGTGTGTGTGTGCATGCAGCAAGTACCGTCACACACCTGGCACACGTGAGATGGGTTCAGTTGACGGAGAGCGACGGAGCTGAGCGCCTGGCAAGGGCAGGCACCCGAATCCCTGTTCAAACAGGTCCGCTCTGCAGGAAGTGCCCACACACAATAAGTGTGTAATTATACGGCAGCTATGATCCCACCTGTGTTCCCACCGGTTTCTCAAGCGGGATCATCCTCTGGGAACGTCGGCCGCTTCGGCTTGCCTGGCGTCGCGGCGCTTTCATGTCGATCAGTTTTGGACTGGCAGCAAGTGCAGTCCCAGTGTGCAGTCTGAGAAAAGACACAAATGGTGAACGGGGGAGAGCGAGAGATTCACCGCAGGTTACCACAAAATCTTCTCGGCAGACTGTAGTCACTAACGGAAACAAAACACAAAAAACCATACAAATTTGCTTTTAAGAATAATCCCGCACTGAGCTCTCACATTCATTTCCCCTAAGCACTTGACCTTCTCAGGGTCACAGCAGTCCACAGCCTGTCCTCCAGGTGGGGTCCACTGTGAAGAGGATTCCAGTCAATCTCAGGGCACCCAAAGATGCAGTCAATCGAGAGCGACAAAATAACCTGAAACACATATGCTTAGACTGTGCGAGGAAACCCATGTAGACACCAGGAGAACGTGCAAACTCGGCATAAACTCATGTGGATTTGATAAATCAGCTCAAGCAGGCCCAGCGCTGTGAGGCACCACCATTCTGCCCCTAGACCATACTCATTAGTCATCATTGACTTACTGCTCTGTCTTGGACTGGAGGAACCCCACGGAGAAGAGCTTCAGGCTCACACCAAATACACAGATCTGAGAGCACATTTATAAATCTATTAAACATTTAATACAAGTGGATAAAGCCATTTAGCAGCTGCCAGTTAACCACGCATGCGGAAAAACATCAAAGCGTGAAAGAGGTTATTTGCAATCAGGAAATATAAATGGAGAATTCAATTCCCCGAGTTTATACACAGAGCGGGGGGGGTGATCTGTATGGAGGGCAGCTGTCAATACCGTGCGGTCGAGGCGCGGGGAATGCTGGTTGGACCCTCCCAGCAGGGAAGAGCGGTGTCCCGGGTTCCAGCAAACACAAGTTTGTTCAAGTCTGCTGGAGGTCCCCACCTTTTTCCATGAGTCATATGGCGAAAACATGGATTTATCATAACCGCAAAGCAGTGAAGAAGCTCGGTTACTTTGTAACATGACGTTTATAAAGCACAGTCCTGAGTGTCAGCCAAATGGAGTGTTTATTGGGGGATTGTCAAAGTACGGACTGGAGGTTGCGAGTTTGAGTCCCAGGAGGGATCGACCTTTTCCATCAAGCTCCAGTAAAGTACCCAGCTTTGTGACCAAAGCATCACATTTGGGTTGTACACCATTCTGAAAAACCAGTGATCCGTGAGTCCCCTTTATGACACGGACAGCAGAGGGTGCAGCGGTTAGGACCACTGTTGCAGACTTAAAGAAGAGCAAAAAAAAACTGAATAGTAATGGCAATTAAAAACTCAGTCAACGTCCCTTTATCTTCCGGCTGCTTACAGTTTCCACCCTTGTTTTACACGGCAACTGCTGCAATGCTCAGCTTCTCCCATTAACAGCAGCTAAAAGCTGTGTCACCCGGGGGGAGTGTAGCGGTTACAGCCAATGCCTGGCATTCCGAGGATCCAGGGTTGGATGCTCCTTCCTGCTGCAGCACCCTTCCTCAAGGGACTTACCCCAGCTGGGTACATGAGGGTTCACTGCTTAACACTGTCAAGCCCTTTGGATGAAAACAATAGGAACAGCGAATAAATATAAATGTGGCTGCGAATCCATACCTTCACTAAAACCCCTGACATTGCTTGTATCTCTATGCACGTCTAAGTTCTGTCTTAGTCACGGGTGACTGTGCACAGACATCTGTAGCTACGACTGACCTCTCATTTCCTCCCCCCCCCCCCAGAAAACTTTTTCATGCAGCTCACTTGGTGTGTGGCCTGTTCAACAGCTTAAGAATGTTTATTTTTGTGTTTATTTTACCCAGATCTGCTCGCAAACACTTCCGTAGATTGTAATTGCTTGAATTCAGACTAAAAAAATAATCATTTTAGAATAGATCGCAGAATCCTGTTCAACTCCGTTGGCTGTAGTGCAGAAGAACATCAATAGTCAAATGGAAAATTCGAGCTCTATTGAGGAACTGAGGCAAAATATTTGATTATTTCTGACTTCGCCACATGTATACATTTCAGAAGCAGCTGGAGAAGCACTGAGACCCCCACATGGCAGGGTTACTTGACCACCTGACCGTGCTGCCTGAGCCATGTTCTGTAAATACTGAGGGACATGAAACACGGAACAAGCCTTTGGGAAACAAAGGAAAAATGTAGGAAATGGGGCCGAATGAGTCAGTGTTTGTCTGTTTGTGGGATGCCATGGTAAAAGGCCAAATACCGACAGACATGCAGTTCAGCAAGACGTACCATGCTGTAAATATGTCTGATATGGATTTAATATGGAAAAAATGATGCAATCCATGAAAAATATAGTAGTATTGCCAAAAATGATTTTTCTGCTATGGTTCCTCTTTGTTCTATTTTGCTCTTTTATTTTTTTCTGCTTCACTTTCTACCATTCGTGCTCGTGTTAATATGTGCTATTGAACTTTGCTATCTATCCCAAGCCTGTTTTCTTGAACATCAATTGCAATGTCACATTTATCGTACATTTCCTCTTGTCTGTATTTTACCACTCATTTTAGGATCTTTCTAATATCTTTTTGCCCAAATACACTGACATAGCTTCTCTTTTTTCTTTTTTTCATTGTTTATATGAACACTGTCACTGTTCTGTTTTCTTGCGCTCATGTTTTACTGTCCCTTTGTGGTTTTGGGCAATGGGTTGGCATGAGGTGGCAAAGGTGTGCATTGGTAGTCTTTAAACAATTAAAAAATAGAGTATTACTGGATGCTGGAGAGACGCACAACTTCGCTGCCCTGTCCAAGGCAGTTCTGCGCTAAAATGACAAAACTGCAGGTCTAAGGATACAGGGCTGAGAAGAGTAACCACCACACAGACCTCAGCCCCTGCTCACAGAAACAAGTCCGTTTTTTTTTTAAATACTGATATCATTAAGTAAGATGCAGCAGCACTTTTACGAAACATTTAAACATACTGTATTTGTTTCTCCCAAATTGAGGGGGCTGACACTGAGGTTCACATGGACATGACATGAGCCACTTGTTCTGCCTTCCAGTGATTTCTTTGGCTGCGCATCTGTTGTTTAATATGGTTTATTTACCCCAGCTCATTTTCCAGAAAAAAGTATTTGCTTACGTGACAGGATGACGCATGAACAGGCTAATGTTCTTTGTGAGCTCAACCATAAGCGTTGTGTATGACCACAAAAATCCCCACTGTGTCCAGTGAGCCTTGTGTACATTCCTCTAGTGACTTTGTCCTGGTCCATAGGTATACAAACAGACAATTTGCCTATTGAAAGGATTTTTTCAACCCCCCCAGTTGGGTCCATTTTCATATGTTTTCTGTTCAATGCCCCAGATGAGAAGTTGCTGTGATCCCCCCCCCCCCCCCCGGCTTGATGACAGATGCTGCTCGCATGTGTGCTTTAGCAGGCAGCCTGCCACCCCTCAGTTCAGACGGAATGGCATTAATATATGACGAAGAGCAGAACAACAACAACAACGCGCGGCACAACAACATGAAAGGAAAAACGTAAAGGAGTGAGAAAAGGCTCCTCCCTCAGTTATTAATGGAGTCTAACTGTCGCTTAGAAAGTGTGAGACACCACGGGGAACCGCATTCTACCTGCAAGTGTCATGCAGACACCCTAGTGCACTATATTGCAATGATCACCAGTGCCTATCGTATATATACAATAATTCCTGGATTTGTGCTCTAGACGTGTTCTTGACAAATGAAACTTTATGAAACCGCTGTAAGAGGTCATAATACACTGTATTGCACAGACAGAGATTGAAAACTGTGCATATGCAACACAATACAAAATAGATTTGTTGCACATTTACTGTAATAATAGTGAATGCACACAGAAAGCAGTCTCTTTTGTGGTTAAAAATATAAAAAAGCAAACAACTATTTTCAGCAATTTTTTCTGAAGATATAAGAAATATTGTAAATTATTATGATAAAGTACTCAAAGGGCAAAAATCAGAAAGCGATTGGGAAACAGCACCATAGGAGGTATAGATAATTGTTTAACACAGCAAACTGTCACATAGGTGTCATCTTGCAGCCTGAAGGTTCCCAGTTCAGATCCCTCTCCGGGTACTTACCCTGCTTCGCTCTGGTAAAAAATGACCCTGCTCTTTAAATGGGTGAATAATTGTGAGCGGCTTGTTTTACGAAACTGAGGCAAGTCGCTTTTCACAAAGGCTTTCCCTAAATAAAGGTTTATAATATAATTTTAGCAATTTTTTTTCCATGCGAAAACAAATTTTGTGAATTTACTGGCCGGGATTCTGACAGGGTGACGTACCCTTTTAAAGTACAAAAGGACAAAAAAAGGGAATGGTGTCCTTTGCAACTGCGCATTTGAGGATGACTAAAAATTCTGGCAAATGTGGATAAATCTATATTGCATAAAAGGTACAAAACTGGATATTTTACAGAAGCTCTGGGAATGTTACAGTAGAGTCGCAAAGTGAGAACTCCTACATCGTGGTCACGACATGGCTAGAGTATAAGGTGTGTTTAAGACGTGGTAACAGAAATGGTTTAAAATTTCTTCTATGTGGTTGCAACATGGTTACCGTAGGGTTACACCGTGGTAGAGTATGGTCACATTCCGGGCGCAGTATTATTCCAGCATGGTTGCGGGCAACCGGAATAACAGGCACGTTGCATATGTCCGGGTCCTTCCTGGCTGGGTTTATCTGACAGCTTGTACGTCAAAATGATGGAAGGCAAAGGGCACCGTGTCCTTGTCCTTCTTTTCTTCAGTGGAAAAACACTGTCAAAATGTAATTTCCAGTTACAGTTTTGCAGCAACACCCCGGTTTGTGCTCTTAATGTAAATCCGTACGAGGTCATTATTACAGTATTTTGTCTCATTTAAGCCTGAACCCTGCAAAACATATTAGTTATAGCATTAATAACAGCAAATAAACACGGACAACAGCCTATTTTACAGATGACTAATTTAAAAATCCCAAAAAAAAAAAAACGTTTTGAAATATTTGTAAAAACTATGGTAAATTATTGTGCCGAACTAAGGAGTGAAATACAAACTGTGAAACACAGCTATCGGACGTCAAAAAGAACTGAACGCTTTCTTAAATTTATTAGTCAGTGCGAAGCCAGGCGACACAATGGGCACTTATTGAGCGTTGATAAGATTTACATAAAACTGAGTTACTTTACAAATTGGTTTAGACTGCATGGTCATATGATACTTTTCTGTTTTCAGTTTCATTAAAACACTGTGTGTACAATGCCAATGCAAAATAGTCAAAAAACATTCTCTGCAGTGTAAGGTCCGTGTGCGAGTCACACGTGAAAACGTTGAAAAAAAATGCCCGAAAAAGCTGCAAAACAGCACGTGATGCCTTTTGTGCTGCTCTTTTCACTGAACCTGGTCCGTAGACACCAAAGAATCACGACTCATACATCTACTTGGCTCCATCCATCTGCACCAGCGGCTTCAGTGCGTTTTTTGCAGCTGCCCCCCAAGGATCCCACCCTTCTTGGGTCGTCACCGCAGGTGTACACTTTCTCACTAGACGTGCTTTGGGAATAAAGGCCTCCTTGTTTGGGGAGTTTAATGCAGAATGTCTGCAGGTGACACTAAGCCCTTGAAGAATGACTGAATTGGCTCAGGGTGAACCGCTTGACAGATCTCATCCAGCCAGACGGGCCCACGCAGGTGCCGGCTGGAGAGGAGAGTGTCGAGACACGCAGGCAGCGGACTACATGCACTCTGCAGGCATAGCTTAAGTCAGGTGAGCTTGGTGCCCTCAGACTCAAAGCTTGATGTCTCTCATTCTTCACTGCCGTCTTGGGCCTCCCCCACGTTTACATCAGTCTGACCCTGTCAAGCTGCGGTCTTCTTTGGCAGCTACTGAATCAATCTTATGTATTTTTAAAATTTTTTTTTCTCTGAAGTTACTTACACTTTTAACCCACTTACATCAGTTTAGCCATTTATACAGCAGAGTCATTTTTACTTTAGGTACCTTGCTTAAGGGCACTACAGGTGAGACTCGCACCTGGCTGTTTTAAGTAGAAGGTGGCAGCTTTAAAATATGGTGCCACCTGCTCCCTCTCTCATTTCTGACGTTCTAATAATAATAATGACAGTAAATTCACGTGCTCTTTGTACATCCAGTTTAAAAAAAAAAATTAAAAAGTTATCAAACTAAATGAAATGTTCTCATGGCAGAAATATGAATATACCTTATAGCTCCCTGTGGGCAAGTATTCCTCGGAGGAAAGGAAATAAGACACGTGAGGATGGATGTGGGAAGCGACGGGGCTGCATGCCAACAGCAACCTGTTCCACACCCAGCACTTCAGGTGCTTCCGTTTAAAGAGCTGCAGTCCTGTGTGCACATCGCAGAGGGGCAAACCTTGTTGGGAAATAGTGGTACTTGGACATTGATAAATCACAAGTGGCAGCCTAGTTTAAACATGTAACAGCAGATCTTTATGGGACCTGCCTGAAGAGGTCTGACAGCTTATATGTCAATATCAGCACGTGGTGCAGTGGTTACGGCTGCTGCCGCTTTCCACTCGAAGAAGCCGGGGTCAAATCCCACGTCCCGGTCTCGATCAAAGTACTTGCTATGAATCGGTACAGTAAAAATGACCCTACTGTATAAGTGGGTAAATCCCCGTAAGCAGTTTAGTGGGCACAGATTGTAAGTCGGCTTGGAGAATAGGGCAAATGAAAAGAATCAAAACAGCCTTCTTCTACTTTCAGTTGCTGGTAGTTTCCACCCTCGCTGTACACAGCATATTATGCACAACATCTCCCATCAACAACAGCTAAAACGGAGCAAATAGCAGGTGGCGTTGTGGTTAGAGCCGCCACTGTGCACGTCAAACATTCAATGTTCAGGTTTGAATCTCACATCCTGCTGCGGTTCACTTGATCAAAGCATTGGGTCAAAGAATCAGTTTGGTAAAAATTACCCAGCGGGATAAACAGCTGAATTACTGTTAAGTAGCTTATTGTAGAACATGAGTTGTGCGCGAAGCTCTGCCTTCAAATGAGTGAGTGGACCCTCCTGCTGCATCTGGACTTACTTCCATGAAAGCCTGGCCCTCCTGCAGCGGAGGGAGGTGGAGATCCGGAGAGAGGGAGGGAGAGGGGGAGGCGCTGTGAAGAAAACCAAGAGGCTCACTGCTCAGCACCGCACAGCAGACGGACGAACCCAGCGGGACGCCGCTCAGCTTTCATACGCCGTCCGTCAATCATGTGACGTGGAGCTGCAGCCAAAGAAGTGTGACAGCCGCGAGTCTGTTCCCGGGGAGGCCGGCGCTCCTGGTAGGTGGAAATCAGGTGCTTTTCCTACTTATGAACACATTAACACAACCTGTGATCTTGATCTTCAGATGCGTTTGTGTGTGAAATGACAACTGTGAACCTGCTCCTTGTGTACTGAGGGGCATCTTGGAGTTTGAACATTAAATCGTTTTTCAGCGCTGTCAGATTTTGAAAGATTTTAACCCGCCCAGCAATAACATAAATACAATATTAGTTTGATCTGTATATAGTATGTTTTGTTATTCGATCTTATTTCAAAACTAGTGGGCTTTTAAGATAACAGCTCATTCAATGTTATTCAATAGGGCAAAAGCAAGTATGTGCTCACAGAAATTTTTGTTTTCAAACGTCTTTGGGTAAAACTCTGCTTTGAAGACGTTCTGCTTTCTGGGTTTGTTGAGTATTTACTGAGCTTGTCGAACATTTCTGCTGATACTGCTGGCCAAAGTCCAAAACCAGGAACAGAGCTGGCGACGTGGTGACTTGACGCTGATGGAGGGACGTGAAGAGCCGAAGAGCTCGAGCCGCAAAACCCACATTTCCAGCACTCGGTGGCAAACTCTGCCGTGTTTGTTATTTTTCAGTTACCAGCACTGGCGCACCCATCTGGGTCCCCCGGAAATATTTGTTTGGGTTGCCTTGCGCGTCTTTGCTTATGTATAAACTCTAATCTCAGCTACAATCTCAGCCACGTTTAACAAGCGCGTCCCACGTAAACCGGCAAATGTCAGTGAAGGTAAATAGATGTGAAAAGACCAAAATCTGGAGAATAACCTGTTTAGACGGGACCTCCTTTTAAAAATAATTATCTGGTTTAATGTTGATGTCACTTTGCACTTTTCAAGTACTTATCGGTGATCTTTTCGAAAAGATAACAGGCGCAGAGATCCCTGCAGTTTTGATCACAGATTATTCAGATTTATTTTAATATTTATTGGTTTTCACTGTCATAACATACGGATGTTTAATAATTGATGCCAGTTATTTCTAAAGTGACTCAGAAGCTTATATATTCTTGTATGTATCCACAGCTAAATTTATGTATAGCATGTCCCGCGTGTGGCCTGTTTTGGGAAAAGAATGTGTTTTGATTATCTTTTTAAGAACGTTTAATTGGTTTAATGTTGACCGGATCTTTCTCCTTATTTGTCGACGACGCTTTAAAAGACTATGCTTAGCACATGCGATGTTCTCTGGGTTATTTCTCGTGACTCATTCATATTTGTTTTCATATTCAACACTTTCCTTTGTAATAAATCCCTCCTTCATTTGGGCCATGATGCCAGTCATGACACCAGCTTTGTTTTTATATTAAATACTTGCCACTATAATAAAATAAGCATGTTTAATAATTAAGGTGAACTGTTTCCAAACTGACTTTGATGGGTATCTATTGGGTCAGTATCTGGACAGTAAGTAAGCGGGGCTTCCAGTTAATTTCTTGTTTGTCCTGTTTGTTTCCAACACTAGGCTGGCACTGACGGAGATCCGTGTCTCTGCCCCTTTTCCTGACAGCATGGGCACCACAGTGCACGACATCTTCCTGCTGGTGCTCCTCGTGGTCAGCCACACAACGGGCCACTCGAACAGGACTGGGGACCCGTCTTACGGCGGTGACCCGCTGTCTCTCCCCCACATGGGCAGCCACAGCTTCAGCTCACCCAGCTCCCTTGACTGCTGCAACGGCTCAGGCGGGTCGCGCGCGGCGGTGCCCCCGCCCCCCTGCAGCACGCCTACCTCCATCGTTCATTACTTCAAATACATCAACACGGTGCTCTCGTGCCTCGTGTTCACTGTGGGGATCGTGGGGAACGGCACGCTGCTGCGGATCATCTACCAGAACAAGAGCATGAGGAACGGACCCAACGCCCTCATTGCCAACCTGGCCTTAGGAGACCTCATCTACATCACCATTAACATCCCCATCAACGTCTATAAGGTAGGGACAGTGGTTACCACGGCTACCTGAGGACTGTTTACAGCTGCTGCTGCAAAATCTCATTGAGTATCTTGAAATATGTGGGTCTTTCAACATTTTTGCTTTTCTCCTTAAAGTGCAAAACTCCTTGCAGGGACTGACGCTTATATACAGCTGAGTTGTTTTTATTCAAGAGCAGTTCTGCCACAGGAGGTTCCAGGATTCAAACCCTTTGAGGCCAGAGGCAGCGACTCTAGTTACTACACCACCTACTGCCCATAGTGGTAACATTTGGATGGAAAAACTGATTCTGGAGCACAGATGTGCATCATATTAACTTTAGCTGTGCCGTTTTAACTGTTTTACTTGGCAAGAGATGCCATTTTAGTAGAAGTGGGGATTCGTGGCACAGCAATGACCCCAGTGTCTCTCCCTGGCCATTTTACAAGTAATGCAAGCTCATTTAATGATGCGCATAACATTTGTATGAGTTAGAAATGAAAAAAACTCAGTGCTTTCCTTGAAAGAATTAGTCAGATTTAGACTGATTTGGTTATGAGTTGTATTCATTTCAAAGCAAAGCGAAATTAATGAACTCCTGCCGGCACCTGGGAACAATAAGGGGCAACATAGGGACAATATGATTAAATAACCTTATTTATTGTATGCTTTTTCTTGCTTAGTTTTGAACACTGACACAGGCCCCTGATAACTATAAGATTAACCGCAAGATTAATTCCCTCAAAATGACGAAATTATAGGCTGATAAATCCCTTTATATCAGGCAGCGAATATACTACTGTGAAATGGTTTCTCTCTGAAGGATGGAAAAAGTCGAAAAGCAGTGCAAGGCGGGGCCTTTTTAAAGGCGAGTGAGATCGGGGCACGATAGGCTGCCACATCAGTCGGCGGTAATGACCCAGGGCGGTTTACCGTAATCTCGAGCCCCTTCGCTACGGGTGCTGCTCAGATAGGGAGCACTAAAATAAACATCGAGGAACGCAGCGTCGGTCTGGATCTGCAGGCCCGCCCGCCAGTTCTCAGCACTCATCCCTCATTTCACTTCGCTCCACTTCACTTTGTCTCGGCCCTCCGGTGTGAGAACTTGCTCACGCTCCTTCTGTTTAAATTCTCGCGTCTCGTAAAGTGAATTTTCCCTCAGGATCAAAGTATTCGTGTCAGGGATAAATGTTGAGAAATGGCTAATTAGAAACAAAAAAAAATCTGTGTCAGGATCAGATTAAGGATATCACACAGACACTTAATATTTAACTTTTTGAATAATAAATTAAATTAATTGAACATTAATTTAATATTTCCATATGCGTGTTTGATGTATATTGTATGCTGCTGCAACTGAGTGATGAAGTTTCCCTCTGGGATTAATAAAGGCTCATTAATTCATTCTTTCAGCCATTTATTCAAATAAATGTTCTTGTTACTGAGTAAAACGTAAATTATCTCAAACAGGTACTTCAAAAAAAATGTTTTGCACAATTTTATTCAGTTGAGCTGGGCCACAACAGGACCATGACTGGAGACTCCTGTGCCACATAAGAAAGAATATGCAGACGAGGAATATTATCACTAAATTTACGATTAAAGAATCTTTTCACATAGTAACAGGAAGAGAATAATTTCTTTTAGATTGATCAGAATAAACAGTTTGTCTTTAGTGAGCTAGAGCAGCTGTAACCAGAGTCAGTGACACTTTCACACATCCGGCTGACCGCTCTTCTTGGTGGTGATGGTGCGGTTCTGGTCCTGGCAGCTCCTGGCGACACGATGGCCCTTCAGCGATTCTGACTTTGGCCTTTTCCTCTGCAAGCTGGTGCCCTTCCTCCAGAAAGCCTCGGTGGGCATCACTGTGCTCAACCTGTGCGCCCTCAGCGTTGACAGGTAAACCACACTGGCCTCTTCCCGGGCTGCAAACAATCCATCAGTCGGCAGGGCTACAGCTCAACTGCTGTACGCTAATGATACACGTTTATACCCACCTGGATTCACCTGCTGCACTGTGGATGGCCGGATGGATGACTGGAATCGGTGGATGGACGGATGGCTGTGTGGGTGGATGGACGGATGGATGGGTGGGTGGTTGGATTTGTACTTGTGCTTTTGAAAACATTATTTCACAAAGTCATTTTGCTTGTATTTACACTTCCACATGTTTGTACCATTTAAAACACGCATATAAAGGGTGTGCATACACAGACAGAACACCCTTAGACTTTTGTTAAAGACAAAGATCTTATTAATAAAGCATTTTACTTTTGCAATGAATAAGGGGCCTAGGTCACAGCTGACCCAAGTTAACAGAACAGGCTAAACTCAAACTTAGTTAAATATTGTCTCAGCAGATTGTAGAAGAGCATCTCACCTAAAAAAAATATATATATATAAATAAATAAATATATATACACACACACACACACACACACACACACACACACACATACATGTTGATGTTGAGTCATTTTGTCCTCATCTGTATTTGACACCGCTGTTATTTATTAATGAGGGAGATTGAGGCCCTAAGGATGTCCTGCCACACAAAAGAGCCTTTGAGTCGAGCACTGAGAATGTTTCGGCCGTCCCCGGCCTCCCGAAACCCGCCCAGGGCTGTAACGCTGACCTCTTCTGAAAGGACGGCAACGCGGGTCACTAGGTGACGTTGGAGAGAGCCGCGGTAAACACGTCCCACCGCAAAACTAGCAGCTGTCATCTGGACGGGGGATGAAGCTTTTAGTTAAAACCAGATTTGGACTGTGACCTTTACCCCAGGATAGAGTGAAAACTGAACACACCTGGATGAAGCTTTTCAGACCAAGCTGCGTAGGAGGTGGGCAGTGGACGGGACAAACCTTTCTAGCAAACATTAATTGACTTCCTTATTTGACTCAAGGGGAAACCGGGGGTCCGTGTCAGATGCCTTCAGGACGGCACTGTCAACCTGTAATTTGTAGGTTCATTTGAAACAGACGCTTTCCTCTTCCTTCACGTCCGAAATCCGTCCGCAGTACAATTGCACCAAATAGCCTCTATTAAGTAGTATAGATTTTTTTTCACACCTAAAGACACGAGCGGCAGACAGGACTCTGCGCGTCTATTTCAGTGGCTGCCCAAAGTCGACTTCGATTAAACAGCACTTACATCCACAGATACTTCTTTCAGGGACTGGAAACAGCGGGTGCCGCACTCACGGGAACATAAAATATGTATGTTATAAGCAGCCACTTTAGATGACAAGGAATATTTTATGCAAGGAAGAAAAAGAAAAAAATGAAATATTGTACGTAGTGGTCAATAACTGAAGGTCATTTGTGTTTAACTGAGCACTAACACTAGCAGCGCATTAACAAGTGGAAAATTCAAGCCGGTCAGTATAGCAGTAAAATCTATACCCAGTAATCTGAGTCCAACCTTCAATTACTAAAGCAGAGATGAATTTTAGATCTTATACAAAGACAGCGTATCTAGAAGGAAATGGCAGAGGAAGAAAGATAAAAAAACCAGCGGCACAACCCCAAATCGCGGGAAGAAGGTCTTGGCCTCTCTGTGGTAGACGTGCCAAAAAAGTAGGAACAGCAAGGTATACCTGCAAAGCCGGCCAGCACAGGGTTGTCAAACATACAAAATAATTATCATACATCACAGGAAAAGTACTTAATGAAAAATGCGCCAACATTATTTGCTCTCGTTCTTTTTTAAACCTTTTACACTTCTTACTGTGGAAATACTGAAGGGTATTATGAAAGATGCGCAGCCAAAAACGTTCCTCAAGTAAAAGTATTGTTACCTTTGAAAGAAGTTACTAACATAATTGATCATTTGTCTAAAATGTTTTTTAACCTGCAAAAAGAATGTCAGGTTAAAAAAAAAAAAACTGCTCAAGTATCATGTTACATGACTTCACAGAAGGCTTTTTATGTTGTTGGATCACTTGCAGTGTTAGCTTCATTTTTTTTAACTCAGGAGAAAAACTGTGATGATTTTTTAAAAATAATTAATACTGTGTGCTGTGGTTTTAGTGCCATATTCACTTTGCATATTGATCAACATAAAGTATTCATATAGCTTTGTGAACATTCTAGCACTTGTTGTACTATTGTAACATCAGTTTTTATAGACTTAAAAATGCAAATCTCCCATTATGGAAAAATACTCAAATTTAAACTGCTGGTCTTTTCCTCAGAGGTCTGATATCACTTTCCCAACCTGTGAATGAACTAAGTTTTCAGTGACGGCAAAACAAAAGTCAACACTGAACTCTGACTGGTCTCCTTGCATAGAGAAGCTTTAATCCTTTGCAATATTTTCAGCTGAAAATTGCCTGACAGCTGACAAAGGCCACTGAGATGAGCTTCCAGTGAGGAGGTCCTGCTGAAGGGTCGCAGTAATAGTAACTCAGTGTGTTTTAGGAGTGGAAAGTTAAAACAGTACATGTAAAAAAAAAAAAATGCAAAAAAGGAATACAGAAATGTAATGACGTTAAAGTAGATTTCATTCTTTACAATTGTACTTAAGTAAAAATAAAAAGCATTGTTGCCAAAAAGATGAAATGTACTTAAACAGAGGCTGTGGACCTCCATAGACTATCAAAATGCGGTTAGCAAAAATGGATGGATGCATGGATGGATGGATGGATGGATGGATGCATGGATGGATGGATGGACTTAAGTTAAAGTAACCGAGTAAACATACCTCATTACTACCCACCTCCCACATCATATTACATAATGGATGCAAGTGTTTGGCAATAACAACAGGCTGCCTCAACTAAGCATTAGTTAATCGCGAGAAGAAGTATGGAAGTATTGAAATGACTTCAGTTACAAAAGTTGACAGCTTATTTTGACTATGGATCTCAGTTTGCATACTTAACTTGTTTAGTTTATTGGCAACACACTTGTTCAAACAAGCTGGCAAAAAAGTTTCCATTACGGTTGTGTACATGCAGTGATTTCACATGTCTAAACTTATTACTTTTCTAATGTTTTTAATTGTTGCAGTATGGGGAGTAGAACTAAATGTTTGTCCTTCTGAATAGAGGGTTAAGAGAAGGTATCACTGGACCTATACAGAAATTTGAGAAAATGTGTTCATTTTGTAAAGCAGCAGGCTTTAGGTATTATTTTAAAATGAATGTAAACAGTAGGGGCCCTCAGATGTCTGGAGCTCAGTGCAGGTGGTCGGCGTTCCATTTCTGACCCGAAAACCTGAAAAGGACGTCTATCCTTTCCCCGGTTCCAGGTTCCGAGCAGTTTCCTCATGGAGCCGGGTCCAGGGTGTGGGCATTCCGCTCTCAACCGCCATCGAGATCATCTCTATATGGCTTCTCTCTTCCATACTGGCGGTGCCCGAAGCTATTGTCTTTGACATTGTCAGCTTCAACTACAAAAATATGACTCTGCGGACCTGCATGCTCAACCCAAAAACCCCTTTGATGACGGTAGGATACAAACTCTAGCAGCTTTCAGCACAACCAAAACAAAAAATGTTCATTTTTCTTTCCAAAACTGCTCCGTAGTACAAGTTCACAATTCAAAAAATGCTTTGATCTGAACAGTTACCAGTTGTCACAACTTAACTTTCATTACTTTTAATGATATAACAAATAGCAGCTATTTTTTCTTATTCATAGAGAACCCGCATTATAACTCGTCTGAGTTACACTGACAAAGTCCCTCTTGTGCAGCCGATACATAATACACTCCTAACTATCTCTCTATATTGTTTGGCGACTTTTCGGAAATCAAAAACATGAGAACAGTTAAAGGCTTTGCATCAATTTGCTGGCAACGGGCAGAAGTTAACTGAGGGCAGTGAAGGGGCCCGTCAGCGTATATTCTAAACATGCCCATATGTTCCCATATGTTCCCATATGTCCCCATATGTAACGGAGCTCCTTATCATTGTGACTGTCAAAGCTTGAAATAACCGCACTGGCAGCTTGGCCAAAATTCTGCCTGAGCGAAGCTGATGCACATCAGCAATGGTGGAAAAAAAAACGTCAATTAAATTTTGATTCAAATTGGTCCTCTGCACGAATGGGAATTTGAAGTCTCTGCAAATATGCGCCTGTTATTTATCGCTTTAAATCGGACTTGGACTGCCAGCAGCCCTAAATGCTTCCCTCAGTAGCGTTTCTTCCTGTTTACTCCAGTTTTACACCAACGCCAAGGACTGGTGGTTGTTTGGGTTTTACTTCTGCATGCCCCTGACGTGCACAGCTGTGTTCTACACGCTCATGACCTGCGAGATGCTGCAGCACAGGAGCGGCAGCCTGAGGATCGCCCTGACCGAGCACTTGAAGCAGGTGACACTCCTGTCCCGGAGAGTACCCACCGAGTCACACAATGGGATACTGATGTGTACAACCGAGCAAGACACACGACGAGCCGCAGTACCAGAGTAAAGTGTGAGTCCACCTGCTGGAAACTAGTTCTTGCTCACATGCAGTGTTTGGGGAACAACAAGGGTGATGAGGACATGATGCTCCATGTCTCCCCAGGTCTTCTGCAGTAGTTCCCACCAATGTGGACGCCTGTATGCTGCTCTGCTTTCACTCTTCTCTCCAGTTCCTCCCATACAGGTCTTGCCCAGGTTCTGTACTCACACTTTACACTGGTACTGCACTTTTCCGGATTGTATAAACAAGCGATGAGCATATTTTTGCCGCACCGTGTCTGGGGCACAAGTAACAATCTACTTTAAGTTGCTCTCTTGCCACGCAGCAGACGGGTCCTCTGCGCTTGGTTTCCAGTTAGGACTTCTCTGGTTTCGTTCTTCTTTCAGAGGCGCGAAGTGGCCAAGGCCGTCTTCTGCTTAGTGCTTATTTTTGCGCTCTGCTGGTTCCCGCTGCACCTCAGCCGTATCCTCAAGAAAATGGTGTATGCCCAGAATGACCCAGAGAGGTGTGGCCTCCTCAAGTAAGTCCCGCCCACATTCTGCCAGGGACGACGTCCAGCACATGGTTTTAAACAGTGTGTGATTTATATTCACACAGCGGCTTAACAATCAATCGGACGGCTTTAACAATCCACACCGTGCAGCAGAAAACTGCCTGTCTGTTTACAATAAAATAAACCTGATCTGTGTTTTTGCGCATGTATACGCATAACCCGAATCTCTGATGTGCACAAAAATGTCTTTCCTGCATTAGGTACCTGTTGGTTCTTGACTACTTGAGCAAAAATCTGGCAACGATCAACTCCTGCATAAATCCTATCATCCTCTACTTTGTCAGCAAGAAATTTAAGTCCTGTTTCCAGGTAAACCTCTGCCTTATATCTAGCTGTGATGTGCATCAACTCTCATAAGTCTGAGCGCTGGAATCTAGTCTTTGTTCACATTCGGAGTTGCTTGATCAAGTGTGAGGAGGAGTTGAAGTCTCCCCAGCTCTTCTGCAGCAGTTCCCACAGATGTAGGACGTCTGTGTGTCACTCTGCTTTCACTCCTCTCCAGTTCCTGCCATACAGGTGTTGCTCAGGTGGACCCGCACTTTACACTGCTACCGCTTATGTATTTGTCACATCCCTGCCTATATTCGCCCAAAGACCTC
Organism: Arapaima gigas; assembly: GCA_900497675.1. Taxonomy (NCBI): domain Eukaryota; kingdom Metazoa; phylum Chordata; class Actinopteri; order Osteoglossiformes; family Osteoglossidae; genus Arapaima; species Arapaima gigas. The sequence continues at coordinate 267,707 of UFQX01000498.1, read as the reverse complement.
CTGTTTGTTCACAATATTCGAGAGTCCCAGCTCAAATCGCATTCCTTGATGGAAAACCTAAAGCGGCCCCGTTATTTATGAACTCATTCTGCCGGGTGAGGTCACATAGTGCACATTCTGTCAGGGGGCCAGTGCGTGAGAGAAACCAGCCTCCACGGAGAGATAACCGCAGCGCGGGCCTCAGCAAAGGGCCGTGGCACCAGCACCAGCTCTGCACATCTTAAATCTTGAAATTAACTCCTTCTCCATTCCTGTTACGACTCTCATTGTTCCGGGATGCGGCCAAAAACACGCGGCCTTGCAAATTCAAACAAGCGACGAAGAGCGAATGATAAAAAACATATATGCATATGTTCATGCAGGATGTAGGCAAAAATCAACAACACGTTTTTTGCACTTCCTATTTAAAAAAATTATGACTGTGACTAATGTGCTTCTTCCGGTCTGGGACATATAACAGGACCGTTCGCTCAGTTTTATGACCCTTTAGAGGACCTTTTCATATTCATCAGTGTTTTTCAGGAACATAATGCAGTTCAGCAGCAGGGATTTACTGCCAGACACATAGACTACATAGAACATATAACATAGTGCTTTTCCGCTTTTATCTTAGATTCTGGTGTATCTTTCTTTTTGTTATTTGCCCCACAGTGAGAAGCTATTGTGTGCGCCTCACATCCAGCTCACTTTCTCACACTCTCTGCTCCCCCAGTCCTGCCTGTGCTGCTGCTGCCACTCCAAGGCGCTAGTGAACAGCATGGTGCCGCTGAACGGGACCAGCGTGCAGTACAAGAATCCCGACGCTGTGATCCACAATGGGGAACACAGCCTGCGTAGAGACAGTGACAACTGATCACTGCCTGGACGCGTGGACACACAGCCTGCTGCCGCCTCAGTCCACCACCCATCCCAGGGCACAAGGAAGAAGCTGGGGTCCTCCACAGCCAGGAGCGCCGTCTCTAACCAGCATCGGAAAATGGCATCCAGAATCTCAGGTTCCGTGGAATTTGCTTGTCTGGACTATAGCGTTTCATGGCAGCATATTGCAATAATTTATTAATAGGCTTTTAGACAAATATAAGTAGGTAGGAGACAAGTGGATTATTCAGGAGAACTTCCACAGTCTCCAAGTGCAATGGTGGGCAAAGAGGAAGCTGCCGGTTACCCAGGATGAATGAGGCAACGTTTGCCAACCAGGGCCAGACGAAGCACAGCAGCCGGAGCAGGAGGCCGCCGTACTCTGGCTGCATGTTGCCGACGGTTGGACATGTATGCTTTATCGGTGGCAGTGAACAGCGTGATGTCAGGAGCAGCAAACCTGTGGTGAAAACCACGTTTTCAGAGTGGCGGAGGAAAGACCACCTTGACTGTTTCACTGAATGACCACAGGGGACGCTACAGTGAGCTGTCTTACTATGATGGATGGATGAGATCAGTGCTGGGCAACTCTGCGGACGTTCAGATAACTTGTTATAATCATATTGAATGATCTTGTATGGTGACAACTCACACTCCATGTGCATGAAGTGGCTGTTTAAACATAGGCCTGGGATGGAGTGTGTGCAGCATCACTTGGCTGGTGAGTCATATGTTCTGCAGTATTAATAACATCTATCTCAAGCAGAATGTACAGAAACACACTCGTGGGACAGATGAGGTCACGTGTACCTCTGTCAGATATTGAATATCTGATCTCTGCGGAAACGGTAAAGCTTTGCAATATGTCATTTCTGAGATCTGCTGGGACTGACCCCAGTCAACACTGTCAGCAGTATCAGCGGCCACCAAATACACATGCACAGTTTCTTCAGTCTGTACAGAGCAGGTCTCATAATAAAGCGCAGCTAAATTCTGAATAGGTGTATTATTTTTTATCAGTTCTGTACCTCTAAACACAGAAGATGCTGGTTGGAAAGACCAAATGTACTTTGACAGTGTTTGCTAAGGAAATGCACAAAGCACTAACTTGACAAAGGAAAGCAGCTTTAGGGGAAACACGATCGAACAGGAGTGAAGGAAATTAAAACAAAAACGTAAAACTGCATGGGTTCTTCATCCAAAGATCTGTCCTGCACTGAGAAATTCCACTGGTTCACGGCCACGTTGAAAAATAACTGGCATCGCAAATTGACTGAGGACAGTTTGTCTACATTATTATTGTCTAGTACTAATTTGGATGGATTCATTCTTCAACATTCATTACACTACAGTTTCATTTGGTACGGTGGGTGGCTAGTTTTCTATTAAATGGAAAAATGCCCTCTCCTTCTAAGCTGGTAGGACATCAGTGAATGTAGATAAAGAGTAAAACATTATTATGGACATAAAATAATGTTAAAAGTCTCAAAGTTTGCCAAATTCAGCACTGACATTAATTTAAAATTTAAATGGTTCACATATAGTGAGGGTTGAACGTTGACTCGATATTCAGAATTCACACTGACAAAGTGACATGTTTATTGTATGGCGAATACACACTGATCTAGAAATTATATTAGTTCTACACACAGAATACGGTACCATCTTTCATCTGCTGGGTTATTAAAAAATTGTGTGTGTGTGTGTGTGTGTGTGTGTGTGTGTGTGAGACACCTCCATACATTTCAACAAAGGGAAACCAGAGAATACATTTTAATAAAAGGAAAACCTTATGAGCTTCGATTGCTCCGGTAATATCAGAATAAGTTGTGTTTTTATACATTTTACATTTGACATTTATCCACTGACCTGATTCTCCTTCCTTTAGGATCTGCAAATGAGTTGATAATGTCTGAAAAGAGGCTAAATATTGAAAAATATTTTAATGGTATCATATGTTGACTTAAGTGTTTTTTTATGTGTATACTTGTCAGTATTTTGCTAAAATAAACGTTTTGCCAGTAACGCTGCCCTTATTTCAGAGTTATCTTGAATGGATGACCTGCACTTTAATTCAAGCATTTAAAGCTAAACCTGAACATATAAAACAACTCTTTTCATTCAAAGATATGTTACATACAGTATTCAGATCCTTGACAAAATCACACATTTTGCTGGATAACAAAATGTTAGTGTTAATATTTCGTCCCATGTGACATTTTAATTTAAAATAATAATACTCAAAATGAATTTTTAAAAGTGAACATGACTTTTGCATCACAACACATTTGGAGGAGAAAACTGTTCCATCTGTTGACTGTGTTCCAAAATTATTTCTTATGCAGTCATCATCCTCTTTGTGCAGTAATTCCAAAAAACCCAATAAGTGAAAAAGAGTTAAACTTCATAGGTTCCTCTGTGATGCACACAATAAAGAAAAATGCAAACTCAAATGATCTTCACACTTGGGTGTTTAAAAAGGAAAAAAAAAAAAAAAAACATGTTGGAAGTTGTTGGTTAACCAGTGTTTTATTGCCCACAACTCAGCACTCAAGTAGTCTGGAAGTTGGAAGCGAAAAGTTATTAAAGAAGCAATAAATTGCATATTGCGCCTGTTGGAACCTACAGCGCAGATGAAAGCGGCACTGCAAGGCACAGGCAGCTCCAAACAGATTAACCGAGCTCGTGCGGGGGGAAAAACTGACGCTCGGCTCCAGCGGTGAAAGACGAGGCCCCTGTCGGTCATGTGAGCTTCTCCGTCGACCTACGCAGCAAAATCCAAAGCAGATGTTTCTCTCCTCTTGTCAACTACACCACCAATGAGAACCTCTAATGCTGGCACTAAAAAGGCAATTTTGAGTGTTTTTCTTACCTTGCGTCACACAAAATTTTGTTTTTTTTCTAATTAAACGTGTTAGAAATGTACTAGTCTAAAAATCAGGTCATTCGAAAATTATTTGAAAATTATATTCCCTTCCCATTTAAATGACCATTTAATATCTGGCAGCTGAGATGCGACGACTGATCTGAGGCTCTTACTTAAATAAATGCTCGATTCACAGTGAGTGCCAATAAAAATCAAGGTTTAACAAAGGAGTCTTCGAGTCCAAACCCTCGGTATTTCCTTCAGAAAGCAGTGGGAAAATAAACTTTTGCAAAAGTTTGTAGAAATAAATAAGATGAAAGTATTCTGTTTACAGAAAAGGGCTAGAAGCGATAATGTCCACAGATAACCAGAAAAAAAGGCAGAAGTTTATCTCTGAATTCAAAACAAATATTTTCTGGCATCATTGTGAAGCTGTGCAACACTTCTGAAGCCGTACATCTGAAAAGATGACGTATTCCGCACAACACGATGACTGTATTATAATGGTTGCATTTTTACTCGCTCAGTTTTTTTTTTAGGGAGAATTTGCAGTTTTGCTCTGTAGGCTTCTTGTGATGAAAACCAGAGCAAGGCCAACTTTCTACAGTCTCAGTTATTCACTACTATTAAGGTAAATATGTAACTGGTTACATTTGGAAATCTGACACAAGACCTCAAATACAGCCACTGAGATTTTTTTTGTTAACCCTGCTATACAGGTTTTGTGTTGCTTTGAATAAAAAATGATGCATTAATCCATTAAATCACCCCGACCTCAAAATCACTTCAAAACTCTCCAATAAATTCAGTTTTCTCAAATAAATCATTGCTGGACTTAATAATCGAGGTTATGTCCAACAGAACTTCCTTAGAAGGCCAGGACAAAATTTTGGGAATATTCTGCTAGAGACGAGCAAAACAAGGCAAATAAAGACATTGCATGTGTACAGTGAACACACCCACCCACTTTTTACATGTTAAAGGATCACTCAAAATGAATAATCTTTCAGAGTTTACATTTTGTCTCTCAGCTTCATCTTCATCATATTACATAACAGATTAGGCTCTCGGCTGAACGAACCGCATTCAAGAAAGAAGTATAAACTTGAATTTTGTGGAGGCAGAATTATTGTTATATGCTGACATCTAGTGGTGACAACTGACAGCCTAATTTTTCAAAATATTCCCACTGTCCACCTTTAGAGAATTACTGCTTTCCTGAAAATAGTCAAACAGTCAACAATAAATGAAAAATACTGCAGAAATAAATTGCGTGGTTTCATCGTCTTCAGGCCTATCTCGAACTTTTCAGATGAAATATGCATTTATATGTTTACTTATTTCTTTATCACGCATATGTTCATTCTAACAGTCGCTGGACAGCTCACCACGCTACTGTAACGGCCTGCGTGGGAACGCGTCTGCAAGACGCATAAATTGACATTAAAACCGTCCAATCTGCTCCGCGTTGACGCACTTGTGACAGCCAATCGGCGTTGAGCAAAGAGGAGGGGCTTCGCGCCGCAGCACGTTCGGTGGCAGCAGGAGGATGACAACAGAAAAAGGGAGCGCTTGTCTCGTCAGGTTAAACAAAAAGGTCATCGCTACATTTTAAACAAAACGGCCTCTTTCGCCTCTAGTTCACGTCACAGTTATGTGTAAATGAGCACGGACGCGCTCAAGATGCAGATTAGCAGCGTACCGTCACGGCGGATTACCCGTTACCAGGTTACGCCGTAGCCCCTGCGGGCTGGAGGGAGGAGCGGCGTCGCCGTCAAAACATGCCTCGCGCGCCGTGACCGCGCTTGGAGATTGGACGCCTCGTGCGGATGAGAAGCTCGCGCGGTCGCCCGAGGCAGCTGCACGCGATCGCGAGCCACATGGAGTGAGAGCGCGTGCGTGAGCGAGCGAGCGAGGAGTGTGTGTGTGTGTGTGTGTGTGTGTGTGTGTGTGTGTGTGTGTGTGCGTGCGCGCGCGCGCGCGGAGGAGCCATGCCGTGCACCTGCGGCAACTGGCGGCGCTGGATCCGGCCGCTGGTCGTGCTGCTCTACATACTGCTGCTGCTCGTCGTGCTGCCGCTCTGCGTCTGGGAGCTGCAGCGGTCTGAGGTGAGCGCGTCCCGCGCGGGCGCGGGGTCGCGGGATGGCGCGTCGCGTGCCTGCACTTCACGTACCCGACTCCTCCCAGCCGTCACTCCTAAGAATCTTGAGCTTTTCAAGGTGTCGCGGGGGGGCATGAGGACGCTGTGGAACGGTAACCTTTAGTACAGTCTTCATTCAAGTATTACCTTAAAAGCGTTTTCAGTGGGGTAGATTGAATAATGAAAAAACGACAAAGAAAATGAAAATAATGAACAAATATGCAGTTTGTGGCACTTTTTCTCAAAGCGCTTAACGACATCAGTTGACAAAAATGACATCAGGGGACAAAAGTCATCACTTTTATCATCTCCACTCGGGCACCATTTCTTTACACTCTTACTATTTCACCCAGCCATACTTAAAATGTAATGCAAAAAAGTGGTGCGTTTTCCAAATGCAGTTGTGCGCGGCAACAGTTTGCAGCGTGTAAATTGTGCGTCTATTTTTTGTCATGCTATATATGCAATAAAAAAGTTGTCTGGGAAAAAGTGGTGGGGTGGTGGCTTAGCGTTTGGCCTCAAAGGACAGAGGTTCAAATTCCACCTCCTGTCATGGCCCTCTTGCTCAAATCACTTCACCAGAAATATAGCAGTAAAAATGACCCCGCTGCGTAAACCTCCGTCTTACTTTTTGGTGGGATGTGCGTCTGCCGTCAAAAGCGCCGGAAACTGGTCTTTGTCCACGTTTGGTGAGTGAGCAAGTGTGATGAGGAGTTGTTAGTTGCTTTGGAGAAAATAGTCGGGCAAAGAAATGTGAAAGAGTTGGCTAAGAAACAAATAATTCTAAGCAGGTTCTTTTCTGTTATAATCATTGTTTTTTTTTCTTCATCAGGTTGGCACCCACAACAAGGCCTGGTTCATCGCGGGTATTTTTGTCTTCATGACGATTCCCATATCCTTGTGGGGAATTCTGCAGCACCTGGTGCACTACACCCAGCCAGAGCTGCAGAAACCAATAATCCGGTGAGTGTGAGGAAACTGGCACCAGAACACCTGCTTCTTTTGGACCTGGGCTCGACTGTTTATGATGTATCACAGTAAAACTGAATGCCATTGTACACTCATTTTACGTACTTGTTTCTATTTAATACTTCTCTTTTCTTATTCCAGGATATTATGGATGGTCCCAATATACAGTTTAGACAGCGTAAGTGATTCCTTTCTGAAATATCGACAACTATAATAATGCACAAAGCTGCACTCGGTCTTTTTTTTGTTTTATTTTTGACAGAAAAAACTTTTTTTCTCTCATAAGCAGAGATATATAGAGCATTTGTGTTGGTTTTGAAGTAAAATTGAAGAAATTTGAATTGGAAGATGTGTTATGACTGGGATTTTAGAGCATACTATTTTTAAAAGTATAAGTACGTTTTCTGGTAATTTAAGCGGTTTCACGTGGGAGTTGGTATGTCATCTTGCCTCAGAAACACAATAAGTTTCAGTGTGACTGATACTGCGTAGATGAACTAGTTTTTTTTCCTCTTATTTTATTGAATTGTCTGCTTACCGAACAGTCTTTTCTTTGGTCACAGGGAATGAAAAGAATTGTTTGGAAAGATTTGGTTATAAATAAAACTTTGACCTTTAAAGTAGCCTACGAATAGCTTCCAATAAACTACACTGAGTTGCCAGTTTATTAGGGACACCTGCTACCTTGACAAAAATTGTATATACTAGTCATATGTTATACAATGGCAGTGTGTATTATAAATCTGGCAGAGCAGCATTTCTAGCATCAGTTATTGTTCAGCTGAACGTTGAAAATGGGCAAAACAAGTGACCTCAGTGATTTTGAACGTTGCATCATGGTTGGTGCTAGGCATGCCGGTTCTAGCATCTTCCAAATGGTTGTTTTAATCGGCATCTCGCACATAACCATTTCACAGGTTTACCAAAAGTGGTGCAAAAAGCCAAAAAAAGTGATGTGCAGAATGTGATCTGAATGCATACTACTTACTGGATGTTCTTTCAAATGGACACAGGAGCATCAAAACTGGACCGTCGTGTGGAAAAGTTAGAAGCAAAGATCAGAAATTAGTGCAAGCAACATGAATCCATGAGTCATCCTGTTTGGTGTCAGCAGTACAGGCTCGTGGTGACAGTGTGATCACTATCATCATCGGGAATGTCTTCCTGGCCCCTGCTACCACAGTGTATCTGAATATTATTGCTCACCAAGTTCATCCCTTTGTGGTTATAGTTTATCCACAACCTTATGGACACTTCCAGCGTGATAATGCACCGTGTCACACGGCACGTTTCACCGAATGGTTCCAGGAACATGACAGCGAGTTTTCACTACTTCAGTGGCCTGCAGAGTCTCTGGATGTCAACCCTATCAGGCAACTTGCAGATTGGGTGGAAAAGGGCTGTTTCCAGCAGAACTGTTCAGCAATTCAATTTGCGGCAAATGTGCAGCACAGTTATTTCCACATGGTACAAAATTCCTGCACAACAAATTCAACATCTAACAGAATCCAATCCCAGACCAATTCATACTCTTCTGAATGCCAAAGGAAGTGCAAAATGCCACAAAATAGGTTTACCTAATAAAATGGCAACTTATAAGAGTTGTAGTTTCTGATGTATGAGTATTAATCTTTGCTAAGTGCTCTGGTGCAATTTAGTGTGAATGGATAGAAAAATATACTGAATTAAACTGAATTGAGTAAAATATTTTTTTTCCTGACACAGTGGATTGCTCTCAAGTACCCCAGCATCGCCATATACGTGGACACCTGCAGGGAGTGCTACGAAGCATATGTCATCTATAATTTTATGATTTTTCTGCTGAATTACCTGGCCAACCAATACCCCAGCCTGGTGATGATGCTGGAAGTCCAGGAACAACAGAAGCACCTGCCTCCATTGTGCTGCTGTCCACCTTGGCCTATGGGAGAGTGAGTGTCCATTTGCTTCGCTTTCCCTGTGGTGCCGTATGGTTGCCAGCCTGTGGGTTTGAGTCTGGCTCAATCTGTGTGGAGTTTGCATGCTCATTCTGTGAGTTTTCTCCCACAGTCCGAAGACGTGTTTCAGGTGGATTGGTGACCCTAAACTGCCTTTAGTTTGTGCCTCTGTGTTATTAACATGTGATGGATTGATTTACCACCGAATGTGCACCTGCCCACGCACCCTGTACTCCAGGGATAGGTTCCAGACCACCGTGATTCTGCTTTGGACATGTACTTATTGATAATGAATGAATGAATGAATGAATGGTTATTTAATCTTATATTTAATTTCAACTTTGTTTTTACACTTGTCTGTTATATGTTTGTGTCTGTCTGCACATTTGTCTGATACAGTCTGAAACTTCTTCTTTCTACATTATGCTTTTTTTGCGGCGGATAGTATTGTCAGATTTGGAGCGCTGCGCTTGGTAGTTTTGATGTTGCGGAACAAAATGGACTCGTTGGTTGCTCAACCACCGACATAAACCTGCTTTCAGTTAATTGACATGAAGCCACTGTGATTTAGGCCCCGACAATTTGTCAGCTGTGTTCTGGTTCTGCTTCAGAAAACAAATCTTAACTTTTCATGGATCTGGGACAGATTCTTTTGCGTCATTCCCCATTTATCCTCATTTTCACTGTTTGTGTCACAGAAAGCAAGAGTACAGCAATTCCTCAGAGAGTTATAAATATTTTTCTCTTGATCTCTAAATATTGTTATTCGTGCTATGACTGTTCTCCTGCAGGGTGCTGTTATTTAGGTGCAAGCTGGGCGTTCTGCAGTACACAGTGGTGAGACCCTTCACTACTGTTATAGCACTGTAAGTTTATCACAACCATGTTTCCATACAGAATACTGACTATGGACTGTAATACAGCATATGCACTTGATTGGTTTTTTTAACACTTTATACCTTGAACATTATCTTATCCATAGCTAGTATTTGGTGTTTATGAATTTGAAATGCTCTCAGTTAAATGCAACCTTTATATTAGTTGTTCTGTATAATTATAGATTCCCTTCGATGTAAGTAGGGGAAATGATGCTGAAGAGAAAACGGCAAAGAGCCATGCAAGTGGCATAATTATGCATATTTTACCGAACCAGAAAAAGGTGCTCTATATTAATACCAGGTCATTAATCTCTCAATAGGATTTGCCAGCTGTGCGGCGTGTACGATGAAGGCAACTTCAGTTCGAGAAATGCTTGGACCTACCTTGTGATAGTCAACAACTTATCCCAGCTGGTATGTCCTGCTATAGGAGTACAGGTCCTGTCATGTAATCAGTTGAAAGTTGATTTGAAATGTGTGAATACAAAGTATTTAGTATAATACAGGTACACTGGCTCCTCAGCTCACAAACACTTTTGGGACCAGAAGTCTATTTGTAACTCACTTTTATCATTAAGTCACAGCCAATAAAACCTTAGTAATCTAGATGTCCCTAAATTTATTTACTGGATAGGACTGATAAATACCCCGGATAATGCTATAATAAATAACCAAAAACACAAATACCTTGTCAGAGTTTTATTTTTATTAACATTAAAATTGAAAGTAAATATTGCTGAAAATGTGAAATAGACCATTTCCGCAACATCATGTTCCATCTGAATTCATGAGCAATTCATCCCACGAACAGGTCCACAGTCACCAACTTCTACCAATAATTATTTTTATCCACACAGTCAACAAAAGCTTAATAAGACAGACATTCCTCGATTTATTTAGGGTAAGGATCTGTAAAAAAACTCGAACACCTAAGGCTTCTTATTTTAACATTTTTATTAAATCCATACTGGAATTAAAACTAATTTAACACGAAAATAAAAACACATTGTGTTTGCAAACTCTTGTTCTTTGTTGATTGTTGAAATGCACTGAAATTTTAGAAGTCAAGAAATTTCAAACAGGGAAATGTTAATGAATTCAAAAATTTGCAACTTGAGTATTTGTAAAACAAAGGTCCAGTGTATTTGTATAATACAATATCCTAAAAATGTTTAGTTTCTTAGATTTAAATATTTTAGGCAGTTTCCATATTAGTCATCTCTTATCTCCTTGATGCTTATATTGCTGAATATATAGCATGCATTGTTAATAATACTGCTTGTTGAGCTCTTATCCCATGTTTGCTATTCTGACTTGATGATTGAGGTAATGAGCACATTGCTGCTTTGTTCAGAGACAGTGGGTGGATTGAACCAGATGCTGATCCTAAAAGAATGACCAGATTATTCTCTAGTCTGTCCACTTTTCAGAAAGACCAAGCAGTGCTCTACAGCGCTCTCCAGTGTTCCACTTTGGCATTACTGTGAGCAATGTATACTGTAGCTCAGGGAATATTTTTTGACTCTGTGTGTGTGTGTGTGTGTGTGTGTGTGTGTGCGTGCGTGCGTGCGTGCGTGCGTGCGTGCACACTCCAGTTCGCCATGTACTGCCTGGTGCTGTTCTACAAGGCCTTGCGAGATGAGCTCAGCCCAATCCGACCAGTTGGGAAGTTCCTGTGCGTGAAACTTGTGGTGTTTGTGTCCTTCTGGTGAGTCACGATGGAGGTGCTTCTGTTTTGGTCCTTACAGTGTTTAATTGCTCTGGCCCTTTCATAGTTTTCACTTTTTATTTCAGGCAAGCTGTGTTCATTGCCTTTCTGGTGAAGGTAGGAGTCATTTCTGATTCCCACACGTGGGACTGGGACAGCGTTGAAGCCGTAGCTACTGGTTTGCAGGTAACCGCCTTGAGAGACAAGAAAGCTTTCAAGTGATTAGTGCAAGATATTTTGTTATGTGACGCTTTTTTTGAGAATTTTAAAATTCAGATAAACATGCTCTTCATCACTGCTCCTTGTCAGGACTTCATCATTTGCGTGGAGATGTTCCTGGCAGCCATCGCTCACCACTACAGTTTTACCTACAAGCCTTACATTCAGGAGGCTGAGGAGGGCTCCTGTTTTGACTCCTTCATGGCCATGTGGGACGTGTCGGACATCAGGGCAGACATATCGGAACAAGTGCGCAATGTTGGTGGGTCTCTTTGCTAGCTTCTTTTTTAAAACCATGTCTGCAGATGTCAGCTTCCCTTCTGTTGGATTTTAAAGCACATTTCACCTAAAATAGTCAAAAATACCAAGCAACAAAGTGGCGTTTACAAGCTTGTCGTTTAAGTTCTTCTGTGATGAATTCTAGGTGTTCTGGCTGCACTGAAGATGGTGAAACTTTTCCAGTGTGGTACCAACTATGTACATCAAGCTTGTGTTAAAAAAAAAAAAAAGAAATTTAAACTTCACCAAGATGGCTTGTTATATGTCATTTGTAATGACTAAGATGAGGTCCAAAGCTAGCCACCACTCGACCATCTTAAAGTTTCAGATAGAATCCTCAGCATGAACAACATTGTGTCAAACCCTGATTGCTTTTTTTTTTGCTTTCTTACAGGAAGGACAGTTCTTGGACGCCCCCGGAAGATGTACTTCAGCGAGGAGGACCAGGATCAGAACGAGCACACGGGCCTCCTTTCGGGCAGCTCCCAGGACGCCGCCATAGAAGCGGCCTCCATTCCCTCCTCTCCTCGAGGCCGCTATCAGGGCTTCGGGCGCACCGTGACGCCCCACTCCCTCTCAGCTCCTGCAGGCCTCGGCACCTCCGTCTGGGACGAAGAAGGCGACCGTTCAAGTCAAGCGGCCAGAGACACAAGAGACCACCCTGCTGCAAACAATGACACAATCTCTTAGTGCAGCCCCACTCCACCCTGGTGAACTCTGTACTGTAGCTCCTTTTAAGGAATGACACTCTGACACCAGGTCTGTTCTAGATGTGAATAAATACACTGGGATGGTGGTTGCGCCACGCTTCAGCTCATGAACCTCAAAGTGCTGCTGCGGGACAGCCCTCTGCTCCTTGAATGTGACGTGTAACGTGCTCAGTGGTTCTTTCGCGTCATGTTTCATCATGACCTGCAGCTGCAGTTCAAGTGCTCTTGCACTTTTTTCTGGTTGAACAAACGTATCAGACGTTCAGATCGCAACATAACTCTGCTACATTCTAAGGGCCTTACATGCCTTTAACATGTAAAGCTGCATGCTTACAGATTTCATGTACTATGGTAAACAAGGGAAGTGTATGCACGCGTGTTAATAGTATTTACCAAGATGGGAAAGGCACTCTGCTGTTGTATTATTAACCAAGGATGATAAGCTCAGCTGCTGTAGTGGTTATTTATAAGTCATATATAGACATCTGCAAAAGATAAATATGCTGAAGCAGTGTCTTGACAAGCTTTAAAAATGTGATAAAAACCTGCTGTGTATTCAGAGGTGTCAGCGGTTACTCTGCCATTATTTCCAGTTTTTGACTCTTCTTGTTTATATTGTGGGAAATAACACTAACACGCAGGCAGGAGAGCTGTATACCCTGCCCTGGAAGGGTCATTATTCTTGTTGAATGTATAGAAACGTTTGATGGCGTTACAAGTTCGAAATCCCGGTAGTGTGAAGAATGGTGGATTATCTATCTTTTACAATGATTTCTTTCTGCATTCTTAATTAATTTTTCAGACATCTGATATTTATTGGCATCTTTGCAAAATAACACATGGTAACCAAAGCCATTTTTTTATACCCCTATGAAGATATAATGTAATGAAATACTCTGGCTCCGTGCAGTTGAGGAAAATTGATAGATGTTGTGTTTTATATTAGAAGCTAAAGTGGAGGAAGTCATGGGTTTCTTCAACAGCAAATTCAAGCTTGTGTATGTAGGGAGTTCAGCCATCTTTAAGTAGCAGTTCTGTATTCAGGTAAACGTGCTCCCCTGGAGGAACACTGATGCTCTTGCAGTCGTTGCAGATGCTGGCTTTGCCACACATTGGAAAGATTAACGTGCAGAATGGCAGCCAGCAGCTTTGTGGACACACCTCTGCATGCACCATTTGGTCAGTAAAGCACAGCCTTTTCTACTGTCTGACTGTTGAATAATCTATTATCTAATTGGCCTCCAGCATAAATCCTGTTAAAGCCAATTAGTCAACTAGCGGTGAAAACTGGTCACCGACTGTTTACTTCCTGACAAGTCTGGAACTGAATGGTGTTGCCTTCAATAAATGTTTAAAGAAATCTTATGCAGAAACAATACCTTTCTCATACCCAATACATAATTTCTGGAACTGGTTGAGAACTTTTAAACATTTCCTGTGCAGTGATTTATCAAAAAATGTCACTATAAATGTGCTGGTTAAGATTGTGAAACAGCATTGTCTGTGGTAATGACTCACTTGGAATCTTTTTAAAGATTATATAGCAATTTTAGTTTTAACTGTGCCATATCAAATATGAACAAGGTATTAACTTATGTTCATAATATTGGCTGCTCACAGTTCTGGAACATTAATTCTGTGCTTCAGAAAAGGTGGACACAAAGATCCCAGTTTTTGGCAGCTTTGCAGTTCATAAAAGATCTAACCCAAACATGTTACTGTATTATATACAGGTGTAGACAGGTAATGGAAACAGCGGTGCCTGAATGTAGCACAATATTTATTAAACAAATATTATAAATCATTAAGTTTTACTGAAAATTTTAGCAAAGTAGAGGTTGCAAACAGGTCACAATTAGGTGTGAAGCCTGTGCTTCTATAAAAGGACCATTTTTTTGGAACAGTGCGCAGTTCTAGAAGTCTTGTCTGGAGAAAGCCACGAGCTGTGCAGGATTCTAGAAAGTTCTAAAAGTTGAGCGAATAAACAGAAAGCCAAGCAGAAATGTGGAGTCCTGAAAACCACGCGTCTTACTGAAAACTGTGCAACTCTACAAGCGCAGCACAAACCAAGCACAATTTTTCAAAATGCATGAAGTTTTAGAAATTAAGCCCGGTTCTACAAACAGTTTAGGTCCAGGAGCCATCTGGACATCTGGAGACTGTGCACTATGCTCCCAAGAACCTGAATTCGAAAAAATTAACCTCTTGCCCTATCAAGTGCAGTTCGAAATCTGGAAATGTTTAAAAACTTAATGTTTGTAGAAAACAAGTGCAGGTCTTGAAGCCATGCAGGCGTGTCGCCGTTCAGCGATCGCGGTCGGGCCAAGAAATGAGGCGCGGCTGCAGAAAACGAGCATTTCATCTCTGGAGGGGCTTCTCGCAGTCACGTCTTTCTATGACGCAACCGCCGTTCTGGACGCTGCGCGCGCGACCTCCTCCAACGCACCCCCGCCTCGAGGCGCGAGCAAAGAGGATCAGCGCCTCGTGCAGGAAGGGGGGCCGGGGACGCGCAGCGCGCTCGCGGCTACAGGCGGTAACAGCCAGGAGGAGCCGGAGTACAGCGAGCAACCGGTGAACTTTGTTGGGAAACAGTAAGAGTCACGATGAATACACGGCCGGAGGAGCCCCGAGTCGTTTGAGAAAGCGCTCTACGTGCTGCAGCCGCCCCTCTTAACACGTTCCTTCCGTTCAGAGAGAAGTGTGTTTGTGTGAGGAGTGTGAGGTGAAGCGGCCGCCATGGGACTGTACCCGCTCGAGTTCAGCGAGTGCTACCTGGACAGCCCGTCGTTCCGCGAGCGCGTCCGCGCGCACGAGACCGAGCTGGAGAAGACGAGCCGCTTCATCAAGGAGCTCATGAAGGACGGAAAGAACCTCATCGGCGCCACCAAACGTGAGCAGCTCTCACACAGCGACGACAGTAACGGTTATAATAATAATGATGATGATGATGATGGGAATAATTACAAGCAAAATGTTTGTGTTATTTCCGAGACCTAAATCCACGAAGAACCAGCGGAAATATCTCAAAATAATAATAGCTTTAGGAGGTAGCTGGAATATACTTTAATGGTCAGCTCTAAATGACGCTGAAGAGCAGACAGGTTTATATTTATGGTAATAGCATTTTGTACGATATGTTTACATACAGTGGTTTTAGCTATTTTGCTATGGTCTTAATGTGATATGAAAAAATGCTGTTTTAGTGTTGTTGTTGTTGTTGTTATTATTCAGACTGTGGGCAAAGTAGGCGACCTGAGGGATGTGTCCGCCCCCAGTGTGTGAATAATTCCTATGGGTAGTATTGATAATATAGTATGTTCCCCCAATACCTGAGAGGTTGTCACCCCCCATGTTGTCGAGTGTGTAACTCGGTGGGGTGGAATCCCAGGGCTGAGTTGCCCTCATGAGAGCTCTGACTACCTCCCCCGCTCGGGGTGTGGCCCCTGGGGGCCTGTTGCGCAACCCCAGTTGTCATCATTGCGATGTACTTGGTGGAGGGGGAGGCCCTGAGTCACTTGTGCAGACACACACACATGCGGGCGACAAAGCAGTCCACCCACTCGATTTTATGCTTTGTAGTGATATGGTGGCCTGCTGGCAAAAGTTGCATTTCTTTGTTCAGTGTGGTGGTGACATGGGTACAGTTTCTCAGGTAGGGACTGTGTGTTGAATTCCTACAGTGTCCCTGAGAACACAGCTGACTGAGAAATTGTGGGTTTTTTTTTTTTTTTGAAACGTCACACTGGGTGTTTACATTTTGTTCAATCTAAATATTCCTATCTGCTTGTTTTCTTACCGTTATGTGCTGTGTCTAACAGTCTGCTATGTTAGTAATTGCTGCTGAACTATTTTCTTCTTACAGTGTATTTGAAAATAGTGAGTGCACAGTTAATCCTTATTTGGTACCTTTTATGAATAGCATTTGGGGCATGACAAAAATTGATTTATTTTTTTAATCAAAGCTCATGCCACTCTTAATTAAAACTCAGATTTTAAAAGAAATATCCTCAGCAACACCCAAGCTAAAAATGAGGCAAATACTGGGTATAGCAGGTGACCAGCTATCCTTTCTTACTTTGTTTTTTATGCTTCTGGCTGTCCTGCTTATTTCAGATGATGCCACCCAGGTTTTAAGGGTCAGCACTGTTCCAAAAGCTCTAAGTCTTTTTGTTGAGTTTAGAATCCTTTCAAAGGTGTGAAGATCTGGAGTTCAAAGTATGCATTTGTGAAAGCTTGTTTGCTTCATGTGGGTTATCAAACATCAGACCCTCTACTGAAAGGCTTGGAGATTTAATTTTTATTTTTATATAGTGCTTATCTCACCAGGATGATATAGAGTGCTGAACAACATACCATGGGATGTTACAATAGGGATATTAATCAGATAATACAGATTTTTCTTTGTTAAAGCAACATATAGTTAAAACAGCTTGCAACTGAGGAGAGGAAAACAAATGGGGAGAAAAATACACCTTTGGGGGTAAAACTGCCGGTGGCTGCCCACCTCTCGTGGGTGTGGGTATAAATGTAAACCTCACAGCGGTTGGTGTGGCTCTGTGTACGTATTAAAACTGCATATGAGAGTGAGGTGCAAGTAGAACACACTCCACTTAACCCAGATGTTCTTGATTTATAACACACTGTCATCAGTGTTTCTTGTTTAAAGTCACACAGCTTCTGCATAACACACCATTTAGTGTTTCTTTTTTGGCATGTTTATAAACCTTTGTCAGTGTTGGCACTAATTTAGCATCGCAGACATACTTTAATACGCTTTGTATGTGTGTTAATGCTTCCATTTCGCATAATGCAAGGGTATATTCGTGCATGCATGTGCATAAATAGAATATTTTTGAAATCATACATGAAATGACATTTATTTTTTAATGTATACAAGGTTTTCAGGTTTGTGGGGTTGTTGGAAATACCCACACTAAAGTGGATATAATTTTGGAACACATACAGTACTGTGCAAAAGTCTTAGGCATGCAACTTCAATGTGTGTTGAGAAGTACAGGTAGATTCTTATCTACCGCCAGGGAGGTTTCTGGTTGGTCCCAAATTCATTCTGCAGCCTGAGAATGACCTCAAACACCCAATCTCAGTCATACACAACTATGTTGAGCAAAAAGAAGGAATCCTGCAACAGACGGTATGGTCCCCACAGAGCCCTGATCTCAACATGATCGAGTCAGTCTGGGAGGACATGCAGAGACAGTCAAAGTCTGCAGAAGAACTGTCGCCGGTTCTTCCAAAAATATTTGGAAGAACCTACCAACCTTGACCTTAAACTGCATGCAAGTTTGCATAAGAGAATTGATGTTGTTTTAAAGGCAAAGGGTGGTCCCACCAAATATTGATTTGGTTGAGGTTTTTTTTTTTTTGTCTGCTACACTTTTTAGAAGGTTTATTGATTAATAAGTATTCATGGCATTATTTTTGGAACCATCCTCACTTTCTAGCATTTTTCCCACAGGTGCCTAACACTTTTGCACAGTACTATAGCTACCCCAAAATAGTTAACTTTACTGTTAACTATTTGGCTGGGCTACACTGGCCTGATCTTGTAAAGGGTGATTGAAAAGACATAATGACAATGTTCTTGTGCTTTGTTGTTCAGTGGCCCTAGCAGAAGGTGGTCTGGTCATTTGCCTTATGCCTTTCTCCAAAACAATGCTGAGCTGTTGGCAGTAATTTAGCCATTTATGCAGCAACGTAATTTTTACTCCATCAATTTAGGGAAAGTACCTTGACCAAGAGAGCTACAGCAAGAGGTGGGATTCAAACCTGGGCCCTTCGAGTACAGTGCAGCAGCTCTGCCCACTGCACACCCTGCTGTTCCATTAAAAGCCTTTGCCTCTATTGGAATCTCACAGCTTTGTTTATTAGTTTGTTTGTATATGTGCACAGAAACATTCAAAGTATTTAGTAAATGGTATAAATTCGGCTTTGATGAAAGTATCATTTGCTCTAATGATGGGTTCTGTTTTTTTTTTTTTTAAACCATTCCTTCATCAACCACCAAACAGCATCGTCTCTGGGCGTTGAGCTTGACTCTTCCCAGTTTCTCCCACAAACGTGAGGAGTGCAGAGCACACAGCCTGTCCTCAGCAATGCTTCAATAGAGCACTTTATGAACTCCAGGGGACTGAGCTTTGTCACTTTCCAGTTTGCATAACTGTCTGAAGATTCGTGGAAAGATGGATGTCAACACAGTGTTTAAATATGAAAGTCGTCTTCTCAGCGTTTGGCTCTGAATGCTAAACTTTTCAGAAGTTTTATTTACCGCTCCATATATGATGACTTACAGCTGATTACAGCAAGGGCTATAAAAGCTGTACAAATGGGCTGGAACTGTCAGGATCAAAGCTGCCACTGTTTATGAGCATTTAACACCAGAACATGCAGTTTATTCCCTTTCCATCTCCCAGTGTTGTGGAAGAGACAGGTGCTGCTGCTTCGACTTCTGGTTTTATGGGTGTGACTGGAGGAATATAAGTTATTATGGTTGCATTTGAATTGATGCATTTGTGGAAGAATTTTAGCAGCTGTCTTTTCACTGCCCATAAATTATTTATTAAATCTTTGACCCATAAGTAGTGCAGTGCGTTTGTTTAATCATTTCTTTAATATAGGTGAAAAACAGATGGTTTTTACATTTTCCATGCATAAAGTTGTGTCTGAGGGAGGACAAGTTTGTGTGTAGTTGTGCAGGAACACGTACAGGATGTTTCCCTCATTCAGACCCGTGCCCCACCTTGGAAATAGCTAGTGGAGACACACCCTGTGTTACGCAGTAATGAGATCAAGGAGTTGGACACAAAAGTCTGCTTTCTGTTTGCCATAGACTGCACACCATGGGACTCATCTTGTAAGGCTCATGATGACGTGGCTTCTGACACATAAATATAACATCACCCCTGTGCTGTTTCTGTCTTCATGATGCACTCTGGCTGAGTATGTATACTGAGGCAAACAAGCTGAAAAAAAAATGAATACGTATGTGAATTTTGTGGTCAGTGTCTTTCTTGCTGCTGTGAGCCTTGACATTTTTTATTCTGTTAAGTTTCGCTCTTTATGGCCTGGTATAATTTCATGGATTGTTCAGTCGAAGGGAACTGCGATAGTGGAACGAGTTCCAAACCAGTCATCTTATTTGGGGAAAAAATACAGCTGTTTTTATTGAAAACAAATGAACAGAAGCAGAAATGGCACAACATTAATTAAACAGTTCTAAAATTACTGTAACCTAAATTATTACAGTGTTTGCAGAGTTCTGGTGTATTATAAAATACAGATGCAGAAGCGGTCTAACTGGGTGTTGTTTGACCCTATGTAAAGTAGTGAAATGGTGTCCCTTTGTGGAGACAGAGCTTTGTCCCATGGTGTTTTAGGGCATGATGTTTAAGGGTTACCAGGGAAACTGCCTGTGGGGCAAAAGCAGCTGCTGGAGGTACGGTCTCAGCCCCCTTCTCCTCCCAATCACAGTTCTAATGATGAAGTACATTGTAACATAGTGTAACATGCAGTATGACAGACTGTTAGGGTAACATGGATACATTCCAGCACTGTGTAACATTGAGTAAAAGGTGTAATTTACAGTGCAGCATGTAGTGACAGTGTCACATACTTAGTAACGTATAGTGTGGCTGTAACTTATGGCGTAACACTGTGTAACATCCAGTGTGAGCTGCAGCAGAAACCACTTGGTTTGATACCTGGAAATTGTTGGTATATTTTGTGTCTGTGTGTTTGATGTGATTGTAAAATGATTGGATACAAGCAAATGGACTCACAGCCAGAATGTGTAACCTCAGGAGGAGACTGCAGTGTATTATTTGGCACACACTGCTGATGGTTGTTGCTCAGCTCTGGCACACCTCACACTCAGCTATATCATCCTGAGACTGAGAAAAACCAAAGACTTTGAGATGTATTTGTAGGATTTTTAGGAAGCTTTCCAAACCCCCCCACAAACCATGGCATACTGTTCAGTAGTGGTGGATGTTCTCTATGTGGTACAGTGGGATTCAGCAATGTAGAATGTACAGTTTGGAAGCTGCACTTTAACACATGTCCTCTGCACAACACTAAACTATACTTAGTATCACATTAAGGTGTCTTTTGTTTGTATGAAGGTTGGCACTGAAGTAGTCCAGTGTAGCCTTTAACATTGTTTAGCCATCAAATACAAGTAATTGCAGTCCAGAATAATGCATAGTTATTTTTTGTAAGAAATATGTTTGACCCCATCCCCCAGCTCATCACCAAATACTGCAGTTCACACTGAATAAGGTAACTAAGCTTGCTTTTCAGGTTTAACAATAACATTTTTAGGGGATACACAGTCATTTTCTTCATGTCGTGGTATCCATCCACGGAAGGCTTGTTTTGTCCCAAGGCTTCAATCACATCACCCACTGGACACGCTCAGGCTGCCACACGTCCATTTTCTTGCCAAGATTCCTGTTTACCTTTTTCAAGGCGCGATGAAAATGGGGCTGGTTCCTTTTACTTTGCTGTTTAAGCCTGTAAGGCAGAATAAAAAAAAACCACTGACAGAGAAAAAACTGCTGCCTCTGACCAAGTTACTGAATATGGGCAAAAGACTGACTTGAGACATACAAATCATAAGTGTGCAGCTCCCACATAACACTTTCCAGTTCTTCAGAGTACTTAAAGTAATATAAGCAGGCAGAAATGCTTGAAATGTTTGCTTTGGCCACACGGTCTAAAGGTGCTGGGTATTATGAGTTATTTTAATTTGGTATAAAAATATACTTATTTTAGGTATCGGTTGTAAGACATAATGCATTTTGTACTAAAGACTAATCACACGTTATGCATTTGTTTGGTTTGTGCAATAGGACTAATACCTGTAGGGTCTTGGTCCCTTCCCTGTACTGGTTCACACTGATCTAAACACTGGGTCATTGTGTTGGCAACCACTGCCCCATGTTTAAACTGAATGAAATTTAATTAATGAAAAGCGAGAGCAAATATTTGACTTTCATTTTTTAGACCATGTTGTGTAACAGAATTGTTGCAGTTTTTTTTTTTTTTTTTTTTTTTTTTTTAAATTTCCATTTGTCAGGCAGAGTAATGAATGGCTGTTGTCAAAAACAGCGTAATGTTGTAGGATTTCACACAATTTCCATTTTGTCCACTAAATAACCAGGTAAATGATTTAAACCTGGATCCCGGTGTTCAGCCACACAGAATATTTACTTACTGGCTAAATTAAAAAAAAAAAATGGAATCAATGATTTAATATGTTTAAACAGTTGTGAAGATTCCAGAAAATGGCTATATTGCAATGGTCCCTGTGATGGTTGTTCTAAACGGGAGTAGGGCAACAACTAGAGTCTGTCTAGTTTCCCGGGTGCCGGAGCAGCAAGCCGCAACAAGTAAAGCTGGGTGCACCTTATCTCACATGTCAACAGAAACATTCAGCATGAGTCAGGCTTCGCCATCATGAGTGATGGCTTGACACGGAGTATTTCCATGCCACGTTTTCAAAATTTTGGTTTTCTTAGATCTGTAGATAACAGTACCGTTATTCTCAGGTCTGTACATGGTCACTCAGTGTGTGTGATTTACTTCTGTCTTTCAGAGTTGGGTGTGGCCCAGCGCAGGTTTGCTGAGAGTCTTGGTGAGTTCCACTTTGAGTACATTGGAGACGCCAAGACGGATGATGAGAAGTGCATCGGTATGGGCTACCGCAGCCTCGGCTTTACCCTTTATT
The DNA here is from genome assembly GCA_900497675.1 of Arapaima gigas. Lineage (NCBI taxonomy): Eukaryota > Metazoa > Chordata > Actinopteri > Osteoglossiformes > Osteoglossidae > Arapaima > Arapaima gigas. Next base: position 245,398 of record UFQX01000498.1, on the reverse strand, counting down.
TTGTGTGTGTTGGCTTACCTTAATGACAAGAATGCTTTTTGCATTGCTACTATTTAAATAACTCTGCCTTTGGTTTCCTCTTCATTACAGATGAGTCTTTGCAGGAGTTTTCTGCGTTCCTCAAAAACTTGGAAGATCAAAGAGAGCTCATGGTGAGTGTAACCAGTGGCATTTTGGGCAGACAGGTGAACTACAATTGCAAGCATTTACTAATAATATCCTCAATTGCCAGCAAGGAAGCTAATGCAGAATATTCATTTATAATAAAATTCAGTACATTTTTGCCCCCCCAAGTTTCTATGCACACATGTTCATCCAGCAACACTTAATGAGAGGCCACAATTGCAAGGAGATGATGTTTTGTAATCACACTTATTTACACAGGGTATCCTACTGAACCAAGTAATATTATTGATGTAAAGATCACCTCCTAATGGAGATCAAATACAGGTCAGCTCTGTGTACAGCAAAGTTACCATGGCGATACCTTAGGAAAGCTTAAGGAATTTGGTGATCTCCTTGCTGATAACATCTCACAGATTTATATTCCTGTCAGTATATTGAATTGTTTCATTTAATTTGTTTTTGAGGGTCAAGTAGGTGTTCACATTGCTGTTGACTGCAGTGTTTTAAAGTTCTTTAATGGTGATTAATGGTACTCAGTTTTCTTCTGTTTAGATGTGTTTGTGGGTTTGGCTTGGCGGTGTACAGAGGGGTCCCGTTAAACACACAACTCAAGAGCCTGTTGAACCACAGTCCTCTTCTTCACATATACAGTACATTTTGTGTTTTTGGCAGCCTGAACCTCAGTTTATTCAGTGCAACTGGGGTGCAGATGCACATGTGGGAGTGAAGTGAGCCAGTTGTGACGGGTGTGTCCTCCCTCTCCCTGCGCACATCTCACACCTTTACTTGACAGGCATTCATTATTTTTGAAACAACAGGGGTCTCTTTTCCATTACATAAGACTTTGCATTCATCCACATTTCCTTATTTGGCGCGCTGTGGCTGGCTGAACGGCTCAGTGTGCTGCTTTTCTAGGCTCTAAGTGCCGTGTGACAGGTCTATATGTTGAGATCAACTCAGGCACGCGTATCAATCTGCTGCGCAGCTATCTTATGCTCAACATATACAGAAAGGTGTGTGGTCGTGTCGGTGCTTTGATGGCTGGCTTTGGAAATGTGTCATGGCAGTTGTCCACAATGACAAAATAAAAGCTGTCTGTAAAAATTGACCAAGAACCTGGGGAGTTTGAGTGCAGGAGCGCTGTGAGCTCAGTGTACAGGGTGTGTCGAAACAGCGGCCATCACTGTGGAGCCTCGACCTTTGGCACCCGATCTTGTCTACTCTGTGTTGTGGAGGGCGGACCTGCGGTGTTGGTGGTTAAAGTCCAGCTGTGGTTTCTTATTCCTGGCAGGACACGTGCCCAACTATGGTCTTGGGAGCTGATGTCATTGTCTGGGTGGGGGGATGTGGTGCCAGAGAAAATACAAGCCATGTCAGATTCAAAACAGCAGCTGGTGTCATCTCGCACCCTGCAGTTGTACTTCATAGTTATTGTAAATGAACACCTTTTTTTTTTTTTTTTTTAAAGCAGCTCTGTGTAAATTGAGTTGTTCCTATTGTGTTATAAAAATATTAATTATATGAACCATTATGTAACCTTTCTCCAAAGCAGGTTGCAATATTAAGCTACCTACAATGGTTTACCCATTTATATAGTTGTGTTATTTTAACTATATCAATTCACAGTATTAAGCGTATTAATCAAGGGCACTGCAGCAAGAGGTGGGATTCAAACCACAAGTGCACAGATTGCATACCGAGAGCTGTAACTACTGTTACACTCACTGTTCTTTTTTTTTTTTTTTTTTTTTTTTTAATAAATGCTTGCAAATCTTAGTTATTTACTGGGAGAGTGGTTGTATTGTATTGATGCTGATTGACAGAGTAGTAAATCCATGAACACTGATGAAATTTTTCACAATTATGGGTATCTGACAGCACACTTTTATGGCTTGATTTTTACAAGAGTTATTTACAGTCCTGTTCTCCTCCTTAGATGCGGAACATCACAGAGACTCTGCTGAAGCCACTGGAGAAGTTCCGTAAGGAGCAACTGGGCTCAGCCAAGGTGTGGCAAGAGTGTTAGTTATTCACATCCAGAGGGACTGGAATCCTTATCCACAGGCAACAGTCACCCAGAATGCATTACTTCTCCAGCAATGAAGCTCTGTAGTTATTAATCATGTCCTTTTTCCTTGGGTCTCGTGTCCTTCTTAAGGAAGAAAGAAAGAAGTACGAGAAGGAGACAGAGAAGTACTACAGCTCCTTGGAAAAACTTCTGACAATGTCGGCAAAGAAGAAAGACCAGCAGCTGCAGGAGGTGTTTCCATCACACTTATTTCACACTTTTCCCAACAAACTTATAATTGGTTAAAATAATACTTCTGGAAAGTCTCATGACTTTGACTTGTGGATTTTTGTTTCTTTTCCCTAATGCACTATGAAAATGTGAAGATATTTTATTGTTCAACCTAGGTTTTCATTTGTGACATTGTGCTACTGTTTCTCTACAACTAAAAAAATCTTTGCACAAGATAACATCTTAAACCCATCTGGCACTTTAGTAAATCTCAGATGCCTCTTTTTCTGCTTGGAGCACATCCATTTTTGTACTACATTATTTGAAAAGTAACACATTTCAATAACAAGTCAACAAGCTCCTTAATCGTTTTAGGCAACTCACTTCCTGAGCATATCTCCACTGTTGATCCAGAAATAAATACTTGCCTCAAGGTATTAAGTGTTCTTCACCCAGAGTCACATCAGCACTTGAGTACAGGAGTATATGTTGAAGTACATTTTGGGGAATGGTCCTTCTTGCAGGCAGATGTTCAGGTAGAGGGGCTGAGGCAGCGCTTTCAGGAGCAATCCCTGGAGTACGTCTGCAAGCTGCAGGAGATACAGGAGAGGAAGAAGTTTGAGTGTGTGGAGCCGGTGAGAGAACCTGCCACCCTACTGAAATTTACATATAGTCAGTCACCCATGTCTGTAGTCACACAAGCAATACCATGTTATTAAGGTGTCTGTGTGTGTTTGTGTGTGAGAGCATTTGCAGTATATCTATATATTTATTTGACCCCTTTCTCCTCAGCAACTTACATTGTTCAACTGCTTACAATAGTTTACCTATTTATACAATTTGGAAATTTTGGCTGTATCAATTCAGGGAAAATACCTTAATCAAAGGTATTATCGAAAGAATTGGAATTGAAACCTGTGTGCTTTTGAGCATAAAGCAGGACCAACCACTACACCTTCAGTGTTATGTGTTTTTCCATATTATTCCAGTAGTTTTATTTACGTTTTCATCTTTCACACATTGCACCTCAGCTGGAGCCTACTGCAAGGGATGAATTGTCTTGTTGGCATGTTATAGCACCATGTGCTGAAGCCTCTCTGCTCTCTGTGTTTGTTTTCAGATGCTGGCATTCTTTCAGACCGTCTTCACGTTCTACCATCAGGGTTATGAGCTGGCCAAGGACTTTGACCACTACAAGCGGGCTCTGCAGATCAACATTCAGAACGTAGGCCGTCCCTTTCAGACTGGTTCTTAAGTATGCAGCTCGTGTTTGTGTGGAAATGCATTATATGCTCATATGTTTGATGTGTATAAATCTTGTGTCTGACTGTTGTTTTGTGCTTCCTCCCATGTGAGGTCATGTAGCACAAAATGCAGTGCTACCAGTTAATCTAATGATGTTTACTTCCATGGAAATTATGCTGCACATTTAACCTTTGAAACTCCAGACATGAAGGGTAGTGTCCGTGTGTGTGTGTGTGTGTGTGTGTGCGCTCCCAGACCAGGAGTCGCTTTGAGGCCACCCGCTCCGAGGTTGAAGATCTGATGAGAAAGTTTAAAGAAGCCCCACAGGAGCAGAGGCAGAGCAGCCCCATCAGCATTGAGGGCTACCTCTATGTCCAGGAGAAACGTAAGGGAGTACTCAGTGTCCAGACATATGGTGGACACCAATTTAGCATGGACACAACATGAGCTTGGAAACCAAGCAGGGAGCTAAAGGTTACATTTTGCTCCATAGGGCCACCGCCTTTCGGGTCCAGCTGGGTGAAGCGATACTGCACCTATGTCAAAGAGCAGAAGCTACTCCACATGGTCACATTCGATCATAAGTCTGGAGGCAAGACTGTAAGTAGCACTTGTAAACTGTGTTGTAAACAGGTACATGCCAGGTGTGTGTGTGTGTGTGTGTGTGTGTGTGAACAAACTATTTCACTGATTTATTTTCTAACATTACAGCAGAGTAAAATTGGCCTGTATTTATGTGGCCAGCCATTAGTTGGCCACCCTAATGGAGTAGCAGTTTGAAACCACGTCAGTTGAGCTTACTTACACCATGTTTACAGCTGGAGTCTGTTGTGCAACATTCGTTACCTTATTACTGCTCATCTATGGGATGAACATGGATATTGAACAGGAGCTTGGGGAGACAATGCATCTTTATTGGAGTAATTATGGATGACTGTTTAGGTGTTCAGCTGTCTACTGTTTTTACACATATAAGGAAGTTGTTTGGTCATTTCTTACACTCTTTGCATGGTGTTTTTGGAGGGGGAGACAGAGTCTGTCACACTGAAGTCCTGCTCATGGAAGACAACTGATGCCCTGGACCGACGATTCTGCCTCGATATTGAAATTACAGACCGGTGAGCTGACATACCGCTTGTGTTTTTTGTTTGCATCTTTTGAATCAAATGTACATTATTAAAAAATTGATTGCTGTCATTTCCCCTAAACATACTTTTCTAATTTTTATATACAGAAACAATGAAAAAAGTGGTTGTGTCTGTAAAAACCAGTAATGTACCCTTGCTGTGTGCAGCAACAGCACAAACAGAACCTGACCAAAAAATGTTTATAGTGTTTTATTTTACTTTTATTTGGTCAGGTGATTTATCCAGACCTGAGTATTTCATATATAACATTCTGTTTAAGAGAGAGCTGAAAAATGGTGCTAAATGCAGCCATTCAGTGTTCTGCCCTCCAATACCTGGGCAGAGTAAAGCAATAACCTTAGAGAAAAACATATGATTGTGTTGTCCTAGGCCAGGGATGGTCCTCACGGTCCAGGCCTTTTCAGACGATGACCGCAAGTTCTGGATGCAAGCCATGGGGGGCAAAGAGCCAGTAAGCTGGACTACCGTGTGTTCGTTATAATCTGTGTGCATGAACATACGGTGCATTTAGTTTTGTTCACACTTTCCTTCATTTTCACTGGCAGCAGCTTGCAGCTAAAGTTATTACTAATTATTAAATGGTTTCCTCGTGTTAGTGAATGATTACTCACACCATTGAAAATTTGAAACTCAAATGTTACCGGCGCTTCCTTGTCCAGCCATTAGTTTGCAGTAAAGAACAGTCAAACAGAATAACATTGTGGGACCAGATTAATTCCACTCGGCTCCTCTGTGTTTACAGCTGGTGTCTGGTTTTCCTGCAGTGTCACTGATCGGTAATTAGATGACAAATGTTGAACGTTTACATTATTAGCACTGATTGCTGGTGAAATACTTTCAGTCACATTAACTGTTAATGTAGCTTACAGTTAATAAAATGTTAAACATTGCTTTCAGTCAGTAAGTTCTCAGGCTCTGCTGTGTGATATTGCTATGGCTGCAAGCCATGATACAAATTCAGCACATAGCGCTTAACTTAGAACGGTACCACTTCAGTACTGTGGTACCATATTGGAAAATTTTGCAGACTCTATCCAGGAGTGGAGTGAGAAAAATGTGTATTATTGTGCTTTTGATTGTGAATTTGTGGTTGGATTTACAATCAAGTTGATAACAGGCTGTTGTCTCCAGTTGCGCTTGTAAACTGAGGGCCACAAATGTGATGTGGAAAAAACTTTTTTAAACTGCATAACTATCATTGACCAAAATGTGTAATTCTTTAACACTGTTTTCTTTCAGGTGGCTTACCTTGGTAAGACTTACTCAAAAGAAAGGGGAGGTAAGCACTGCCAGTCACTGTACTTCTATCGAATCTGTTTTAACTCATCATGTTTGCAAATAAGGTCATAATTTGTTGTTATGCGCTTAGTTAATTAATATTTAGTTCTTGTTCTGGATTTGAAAACCTTGTTCTCTTTCACAGCATTTTCAGAGAAATGTGCTCATAGCAGATTATGTACTTTCACAAAGGTGAAAAACAAGACACCGCTAACCGTGGCAGCTGGTGTACTTGCAAATGTCCTATGAGTCTGTTATAAATATCGATTGCTCCATTTTGCAGTTGATGCACAGCTGGATGAAGTGGGATTTTCGTTTTTGAAGAATTCTATCAACGCCATTGAAAAAAGAGGTTTGTCAGAATCAAAGATTTCAAATTCCTGTTTCATCTGCTTCTCCTTTTAGCTCATACCAGTATGGCCACCCACTGCTTTACAGCAGACAGAGCTGCTGTTAAAAGACTAAAAAGACTTGTAGAATAATGATAAAACTAACTAATGTTGTCCTTGAACAGAAATCTCAGCACCAGTCATTACAGTGATCTAAGAGACTGATACAGAATAGGATTGATGAGGATTTATAATGGGAAAAAAATAAAGTAAGATCTTATATGTTATATAACAGTGTAAACTGATCTACTATTAGGTCTTGATGAGCACTATGTCAGGGTGAGGTAATATGTTTTACATATTATTAACAACACTCCCATTTTAGGGGATGAGCTGATGTTATACCCTGATTAAACACAAGGGGGCATATGTGACCTACAGTTGAATGGCCCTCAAATGGCCCTCAGTCAAGCTTCCTTTTAAATATGAGAAGCATTAAGAACTGTTTAGGACTGCAACACATGTAAACATTTTTTGTCTTTTTTTAAGGCATTAAAGATGTGGGGCTGTACAGAGTTGTGGGAGTTGCATCCAAAGTGCAGAAGCTGTTGGACATGATGATCAGTAAGATGACTCTCATCCTTATGGCTTATCAGGCACTCTTCATTCAGGGTTTTAACCAGTTAGTTGCTTATAAATGCAATGGCCAGCACTGATTATGCCTGAAAGATCATTGTTTGGCATCTGTAGCAATATGTGTAATCACCAATGATGTGTAGGATACTGAAAATCTCCTCCTCTGGTAAGCAGTTTACATATACTTGATTTTTAGATGAGAAGACTTGCAATAGTGTGGATTTGTCTTCATCTGAAGATTGGGATGTCAAAACCATTACAAGTGCTTTAAAGCTCTTTCTCAGGTAAGCATACTTCTTTGGGGCATGGATAAGAAATGTTATTAGTTTTATCAACTGTTGTTTAGCAGTTGTACTACAGGTAATTTAGCGTCACCAGTTCTCATAAGCATAAACTGTGGAAGGAAACCAGAACACCTGGAGGAAACACACAAACAGAGGGAGTATATGCAAGCTCAACATAGACTGAGCCATATTCTAAATCAGCCCAGGCACTGTGAGGTGAACAACAACCCTGATCAGGTTTAATCGTGTTTCAGTGAGATTGAGTTGTGATGACCCCCCCCCCCCCCCCCCCCCCCCCCCCCCCCGGGGGGGGGGC
>UFQX01000498.1:166843-237780 GCA_900497675.1 Arapaima gigas | reverse complement strand
AACCCCCCCCCCCCCCCCCAGCCAATCATCATCATCTCCAACAGTTCCCTCTGGACATGGAGAGGAGAAACTGATCAACAGCCCAACTACATATGTGATGTTTTTCTGTTATTGTTGTTTTTTTTAGTATGTTGTGTTCATTTGATATTGAACTCCCTTGTAAATGAACAGGTAAGTACACCAGCTCTCAAATGCTTGCCTGAACAGGGACCCTCTGCAGATTAGTTCTGTACCCCAGGCCAGTGTATGGCCCCTGCTGCCATGTCATTCTTTTACCGTGCTCAGTAGCTCCAGGGATTTAAGCTATGAATAATTCTTTCAGGGAGCTGTACAACATCAAATGAAGAAGCTGGAATTCATTAATGTGAGGTTAATTTAAAGTTTTGAATATCTATACTTTTTGGATGTACCGTTTTTTTCCTTTGGTATTATGAATTGAGATAAATGTATTCTCAAGCGATTGGGAGAGTAAAAATGTCATTATTTGATGTCCATTCCTCAGACTCTCTGATAACAGTGTGAATGCATGGAATGCAGCATATTTAATTGAGCTTAGGTTTTTGCATTTTTCTTTCATTAATTCTTAAGTTACAAACTTTCACATTTTTCTGTTTCTGAAGTTTTTTTTTTTTTTTTTTATACCTTCACTTGACAGTTTTGCCATATAATTCCTATTAGTTTGTACAGTCCACAGTGCTTGTCAAACATCTGGAAATAATAATGCTCTTAATGCATGTTGAATATCTGTTTGAGATGATGTGTATATATGGAGAATATTTGTGTCTGTATTTATAGAATTTATAGAATTATAAATAATGGGACTTTTTCAATTGTTTTGCAAACCTTTTGACCAAGTCACAACCAATAATTAAGAAATTCCTTGTAAAACACTTTAACATTTTAACTTCTTACCTTAACTATTGTAAAATGTCAGAAAATAAGTTTGTCATCGCTACAAACTCCTGTTCAATCCCAACTGTTTACCAATTCATCTTCTGAACTTGTGCGATGGTCATCTTTCTACTGAGATTATCCTGTTCTTATTAGGGACACTTTACTGATACCTACAGACAAATGTGTTGAAAGTAGAAAAGTGAAGAATATGCTTTTAATCACAAGTAAATCATCAGAAAAATCGTCACTTGATTATATACTATGAGCTGAAGTGTTGAAGTGGAGGAGCCCCGTTCCTGGTAGTTAAAACCTGAAAATGAGCATTTAGTTTGGTGAAAGCACTGCATAATACAGCCTTGTGGTTATTGTGTCTCTACAGGAGTCTTCCGGAACCCCTCATGACCCACGAGCTATACAAGGAGTTCCTCGTCCCTGCAAGTGAGCATCTGCCGTGTGTGAGCCTCTCCATTGCAGCGAGGCACGCTCGCTTTCACTGGCCACATATCTCCTTCACAGCAGACACGTACTCCAACATAACAACTAGGATTTTATTCATATTTTTCATAATCAGGAAATGGTGCTTCAAATTATTGCGGCCCTGGCTAGAAAGATTTCAGAGACTCCATGGCTGACCTTTTTGTGGCATTTTGAGTCCCATCAAGGGCTTTTTTGTCTGATTTTAGTAAACAAGGAAAAAATACTGTCAGATAACTTTTCCTACATTTTCTCTTGAGGCTCTGATTACTTCTACTTCACCAATGAATGTGTGACATTTGCCCAAGTGTTAAAAATCATTATTATATGTTGAATCTTTAAATATGATAGTTGTTAGTTAAGACCTACAGTCTCTAATATGAGCAAGGCAGTGTCTCAGATGGCTTTAATTTCAGGCATATTAGGAATTAGTAAGTGCTGTGAGTGTCCCTCCCCCCTTCTTTTTTCCACTATTGTGCTGGGCTAAGCCCCATCCCTGGTTTGTGTTACAGATCTGACTGAAGAGGGATAGGAAAATATGGTTTTAATCACAGCATTTCAAGCCTAATTTGTGCTCTTTGGGAGCCAGCAAGAAATGAATTGCCATGAATATTCCCCCTTTTGTAGGTCCTGTGGCCATTGATGTTTCCTTTGTTAATTTTTAAAAAATGTCTAAATGAGTACTGTACAGAGTAACAAAAGGAAAATGTTACATAAGAATTGTGTATTTTTTGCACATGCATTATAATTTGGAACCATTTGCATTGCTATCACAACCTTCCCCCCCCCCCTTCTTTTTCACCTCCTGGATTCATCACAGTACTTCACCTTGGACATGAAATAGTTCTAGAAGGGAAATATGTTTGTATCTGAAATGTAGTTACACATTCTCTGTGGCGCTCTTTCCTCTTTAGATCCGTGTATTTTGTGGAGCGGCAAATTAAATGCATTGAATGGATGCTGTCAGATTGTATAAGGATATGTGATCAGATAATCTGCAGTGCATAAATAGCTTTTTATGTTGATCCATTAATATTTAAAAATGTCTCTGTTGTATAAAGGCCCAACTTATAAATTTATAGGAACTTTTTTTTTGGGGGGGTGGCTGTATAAGGTGCCTATATTCTTAGAAGTATTTCTTTGTATTTTCATTTCAAACACAATGAATATAGAAACAAAGACCAGTATACACAGGAAGTGCATTGGTTTACATTAAAATATATATGTTTGGCTACACCCTAACTGCACAGCCCTGGCATATGCATATAAAAAAGGACTGGGTTTTGGCAAGAAATAATTCACTGTGTTTTAATGCACCTCACATACTTGAATATTTGAAAAATGGCCTATGAAATAACGTATAATGCTGAACGGGTTCCTTCTCTTGGACAGAGAGTGGCAGCCCGGAGACTCGGGTGCAGGTGATTCACCACCTGGTCCACCGACTCCCTGAGAAGAACCGCGATATGCTGGGTCTCCTCATGATGCACCTGGCCAAGTGAGTCTGTGTGTGGTGTGGTGTGTGGGGCACCATCCCGGTGAAGAGTACATACTCATCGCTACAGATGTTTTTCTAAACCTGTGAATTAAGATTACGTGACAGTATTTTTCTCAGTGGATCCAGAGATTTGTTTGCTCTGTAATCCAAGTGTGGTTTTCGGAAGGTTATCGCCATCAAGATCATCTAAAGTTTAAACAAAAACACTAGCGTAACGCGCTCCTTGTTGATCTTGAGCCAGATCCGTCATCGTCTTGTTCCAAAAGTTGTCTGCGTGAGCCATGCCAAAGAATTTGGGATCACTGCCGGTCCCCTGAGAGCTTTGCATTCTGCAACATGTTGACTCAAAATCCAAAATAAACACCAGTGATATGTTTTGCAGTGGAAACCAGAGTACCTTTGGGTGTCCAGGAGGATGGTCTGTCCATTGCATTTGTGATTAGTGGCTGTCCACTTCTTTCCGCAGCGTGGCAGCCAACAGCAAGAAGAACATGATGACTGTGGCCAACCTGGGCGTAGTGTTTGGACCCACGCTCATGAGGCCACAGGAGGAGACTGTGGCTGCCATCATGGAGCTCAAGTTCCAGAACATCGTTGTGGAGGTTCTCATCGAGCAGCACGAGAAGGCAGGTAGCAGCCACATAACGACAAGCACCATCAGGACTGCCTGGTCGATCAGTGCAGCTGCAGTTCACTCCAGTAGATGGCGCCCTTTAGGCTTCATTATGCTGTTCTGCTACCTGTTATCTAAACTGCACTGAATATTTTATTCTGTTTCCTCAGTGCCACATTTTAATTCTACATTAACGGTTCTTGTGGAGAAACCATTTGGATCACTTTAATTGTTAGAATTGTTTCACAAAGGACATATTTTCGTAGGTATACAAGGGTGTTTTATTATGTATTAGTCAAGCGGTGTCTTGCCTAGCCTTTGTCCAATTCATGCAAATGTTTAACATATATATGACTAGGGGGGGAATGTATATACACGCACACATACACGCACGCAGTTTCTGCAAGTTTCTCTGCAGAAAGGATCAGGATCAGTATATTGCTATATGAGCTCATCTCTGCTAAGAATCTGCTGCCAGATTGTACCCAGGATGAAATTTCTCCTTGCCATTTTGCATTGCCACCCTTGCATTCTGCACAACAATAAAACATGTAAATATATATAGCAGGAAAAATGTATCAATGTTTGTATTAATATAGAGCTGTAAAAAAACATGATGAAAATGAAATGTATAAACTTATATTCCAGGGAAGCACCACCATAGCAGACCCCTTTGCTGTATGGCACAGATCCTCCTTATGGCTTCCATTATCTCAGTAAATGAATGTAAAGGAATAGGGAATAGTGCAGTGTTTTGAAAATATTGTCTTAATTGTATTTTGTACAGGGCAGGAGTTTTACCATCATACAAAGAAATGGGAAAGTTTTTATGGGTCTGTTGTGTGTATTTCCTGTCTCAGAGTGCCTTAATATAACCTCTTTCAGCGGATCTTGACTAGTTTGTCTAATTTACAATACATTTTAATTTCTGGCCTTGTGGCTGGGCCATGCCGGGATGCATCCTGGTGCCCTCGATGGCCTCCAAGGCAAATGTGCTCCTCCAGGATAACACATCGTGGGTATTTTAATGCTGTGATTGCAGATTTTTGGCCACCCCCCCAGTGGGTCGCCCTCCACCAATATTCCCGCTTTCAAGCCTTCCACCAGGCAGTCCAAGCGGCACAGCAAGCAGAACAGGCCCCTGGCGGTCTACAACCCTCAGGTGTTTGACATGAAAGCAGGTGAGAGGCCATGACTGGCAGTGCTACACAGGGCTCGACGTTACTGGAGGTCTCATTGTGCAGGACAGGTACTTTGTTTACATTTTCATAGTGGGACAGGTAAAATAAAATATTAACAAATGTGATACAAAGCATTGACTGCTGTCAGAATAAAGGAACCGAATGCAGACACTAGGTGCATCATTTTCATTTCAAGCTCCCAAATTTGTCAAAAATGTAGGAAAACAACTCTTATCTTGTTGTTTTTCTGTGGTTTTTTTGTCGGGGCCTTTTTGTATAATTTTTTCTTTATGAGACACCCTGATCGCCTCACTTAAATTATCGCTGTAAACTTTAATCAAAGTCTTTTACTTTGTCTTATCCACATGTTCTGAAATTGTTAAAGTAGAAAACTTGATGGGAGACTCATAATGTAAAATGTTCATGTCCTATGGACAAACAAATAGTAAAAATGGTGGCACACTATGCACGCAGGGACTGCGACAGCAAGTCAGGCCTTCGCAATCCGTCCTGCATTACAGCTGCAGCCAGTGGGGAAAAATATGTCAACTGCAACTGTGCATAAGGACCAGGAGGAGCTTTTATTAGATGTTGTGGTCATTTCTTATTGATTTTGGCACTGCCATTTGGTTTAATCTTCACAGGATGCTTTGGGTATTCCTCCCTCGCAGGTGATAGGTGAGCATTTCCATTCGTACCTCAAAGTGCCAAGGAGCTGTCAGGTTCGTCAGCCTTAAACTGTTAAATGGGACATAATCCGATCAACTAAATTTTTTTTTATTCCTGCTATATTTCTGGGGCATTTGAAATTTTCAATTTTTTTTTTTTTACCTTAGTGACCTAATAGGTTGAGAAATAATGTTAAAAATTATGTGGTAATTGAACCATATTTATGAAACTATGGTGACCTTAATTTATTAACAATTTAAATGAATAGTTTGGCAAACTAATGAAGACAAATGCTAAATAGTTACAGATACTATCAGTATTTTAAGTAACGTATAGACAACTACAGTTATTGGAATCTTTTTAAATTGTACGAATTTTACATTTATTCAATCAGCTGACAATTTTCTCCAAAGTAACGGTGTTTACAGTGATTTACAGTTGGCAATTTTTACTGTATCAGTTCACAGTAAGTACCTTGATTAGGGGTACTACAGCAGGAGGTGGCATTCAAGCCCACTTTCTTTGAAGCCACAGCAGCAGCTCCAATCACTGTGCCACCTGCTACCCTAGGTGGACATTACTGGGATAACAGCAAATGTAACAATGAAATGTCGGTGATTTCAGCACTTCGCCGAATCTGTGCATGTTACCATCGTGCAACAGCCCCCTTCAGTTAAAGCACAGCGTTGTTTGCGTAAAAGTTTGTCTGCTAGTTATTTTATCAGTTGACCCTGTTTTGAGAGGGAAGAACTCCCATTGCAATTTAAATATAAAATCACAGGTTTTTATTATGCATGTGTGCAATGCGTTTGCCTGATCTAATTAAAAAACACAGGGGTCTGTTATTTGTGTTGTTTTTGGGGTAAATGTAAAAACTGCTGTGAGAAAGAGGCAGTCAGTTCTGGTCCCTCTTTTGATATAAAGGTTCTTTTATTGGACCCTGGTGTCTTTTTATCTGCTTTATGGCACTGCCTCCCTGTCCAGAGGTTTAGAGCTACAGTTATAGCCAAAACTAACATCCATGTGTCCTCACACAGCATCTACACAAGCAACCTCTTTTTGAATGTTGTCAGCTTATTATTAGGACTTTAAATATTCACTTTTGCTTTGATGTGAGGAGAAAACACAAAATGGAAAAAGTCACATGCTGGCCACAGCTGTGCTTACCAGAAGTGGTGCTGTACGTCCTCTAAGGTCACTTTACAGGAAGTGTCACAGGATATTCTGGACATTTTCCATAATAATCCTCACCTTTGGTTTCATTTCTATTGTCCACACACTTTGGCTGCAGCTTATTTTAAAAGAAGGGCTTCAGCTTGTTTCCGTCTACTGTCTTCTAGGGGACTCGAGCTCAAGTTTGTCCACAGACAACACTTTTCTGGCCAATATGGAGTCCGCGTCTTCCCACTGCTCTGGGAACACCAGCGCCATGTTGACCTCCAGATCTCCTGCACAGGAGACCAGGCCAGCTGTGGGCAGCAAGGAGGGGAGCCTTGTGAATCGTGCAGGGTGGGTCCTCGTGCCCTTGTACACTGTCGCCTTGTCTTCGCCTCCATCCTTGGCACTAATGAACAGGCAGCATTTACATTCATTTTCTCTGGTACAGCATGGCTAATTTTCAAAAGGCTTTGCAGTAATAACTTGCCTACGTGGAAAGGTAAAAATTAATGCCTTGGTGAGTTCTAGTTAAGATGGTGAGAGAACCACGAATTAGACCATTGTAAAGCAGTGCTGCTTATGCATGTCCTGTTTTGGGAGGAGGGGGATGTTGGTCATGAAGGAACACCGAAGTCTACTGGTATAACGGAACATCTCTAATATCACTCAGTTTGTCTGGTGATGTTGGTATATTTCTGGAACTAGCTGTTGTACACAGCAGGATGGTGTTCAAATCAATGTGATCTTCAGTTGTGAAGTCAGAATACTCCAGTATAGGCAACAGTTACATAACATTTCCAACAAATCAAGGGAGTACGGTGTCGGCTCCTCTTGGTGACAGTCTGCTGCACTTGATCTCTCTGGCTGTCTCACTGCATCCTTCTGCAGAGCTCCTGCACAAGTGTTGGGGTGTTTTGCTCGACTCTGCAAGTCCAGATTCTGTAGGGGTTAGGTGTCCTTAGTAAAATACTACATGTATTTTAAAAATAAATAGTCTTTCAAGGCTTGCCACCTGGGTCTTGTTCTGCAACTGTGTCAAACTAGTTTCTCCCGAGAGTGAACACGTGTAGAAGGACTGGGGACATTGTGTTGTTCATATTGTTGCTATGTGGTCTTATGTATTTCTATAGTGAATCTAAAAAATCATGGAGAACCTGCACTGCTGTGGATTCAATTTCCCTCCAAATAATTATTGGTTCTAACTGTATAATTACCAGCCCTAACAACAGTCTCCTCAGTTAAATTCGTGGAATAAGGGCCAATAATCTTGTCTGAGCTGCTGTTAATCTGTTGAAATGCCCCCCCCCCCCCGGATAATCGCCTACAAACTGCTTTCTGTCTCACAACTGTCAGCAGCTGCAGGGAGGCTGGGCAACTTGGTGAAGCTGCCACCAAACCCAAGGGTACCGTGACCACGGACCCGGTTGGGGATGTTTGCCGATTTCCCGGCTGCTCAAATCCACGGCAGTGAATCTGTCTCGCGCTCTTGTTTCGCTTGGGTGTGGAAAATCTCTTTTGCATATAGATACAGCCACTCGCTGTGCTCCCAGGCTTTTTTTTCCCCTCATGGAACAGACAGAGGGTCGGAGCCTTTTTCCAGGGGAAATTCTTTCTCTAATGTGAAACACAACTATGACTGTGGCTTAGTATGCACAGGGGTACATAATTTTTAGTGAATTAGTAAAGACGATTGAGGACACTAGGTTTACAAGCTGTATGTCAGTATGGACAAGTGTGCATGAGAAGCTACACGCTGGATCCCAGACTTACAAACTGGGACCGGAAGACAACCGTAACTGGATTTGTTTGTAATTCTGAAGTCTCATTTGCAACTGCATCACAATAAATTAAAACTTAATATGTATTACAGGGATGTATTCTACAAAAACATCAGCTAAAACTAAAAATGATGTGGAGACTTCTTTTTTATTCTTTAATCGCATGCTAATTCTTGACCAGTTCATGCTATAAACATGGACTGTTCTTTAGCACCTGGTCACTTTCAGCTTTAATAAAAGCGTAGCGATAGAGATGTGCCTCAGCTGGGTTCTGTGAAAGTCTTGCATGTGGCTATAATAAATAATTCATTCCACTATTGTATTATATACTATACTCTATCTGTGTCGAGGAATTATGCAAATGCACGTCGCCTAATTGTCCCTAGATTGTGTTTATCTAGTGGAAATTAGGTAATGTATATTTGCATGAATGTTTAGTAAAATAGCCAGAGTGGCATCTGTCACCAGTTTCCTTTTCGCCCGAGTGCTCGTTTTAGAGGGATGGCCCGGTCTAAGCAGCGTCTGGGATGTATGATACTTCTTCCATTTTTGATGATGGGGTAGACTGTGCTCACAGGGGTGTTCAAGGCTTCTGATGGTTTTGTACCTTTCTTTGTTTACGAGTTATGTCGTAAGTGAAGGATTACCTGTATTTGTAAAAAATAGATTTTCTCCCCCTCCCCTGTCTTCTGTCTTACACTTTTGCTCCAAATTAGGTTGCAGAAGACTGCATTCTGGGCTTGACACACTTTGTGTTTTTTTTTCTGGTTTGAAATATATTTTGAGTTGGATACAATCAAAGGATTATTTTGGTTTCTTTTATTATTGTCATTTCTTGGTTTTCTTTCAAATTGCATTTACATTTAAGACCCCCAATTATTTTCTGCTAAGTTCATACCCAAATAACTTGGTACAGCTTATTTCAGACCCCACCACACCACCCTGCAATGGACTGACAGTCCCATTCTGAGTACAGTCTCCTGGTGGCCCAGTGCCTTCAGATGGGCTCCTGATGAGGAAAAGTGGTTAAACTTGTATGTTTATGTACAATATACCTTTTGATACAGAGGTTTACTGCAATAATTCTGGAAGTCAAAAATAGACATACAGCAGGTCTGTAATTACCACAAAATACTACGTTTTAATCTTATTACAGTTGAAATGCACCAATGCTAATGCATGTGGCTTTTTTAATCTATGTAAATAATAGAGAATTCGCTAAAAATCATTTATAGACCTTAAGTGATATATTTTACCATGCATAAGTTATACCAGTTTTCTTTGGATGGCCCTAGTGTTTGTAACTAAATCAGCCTGGCTGGGTGTCTTTCCCTGCAGTTCTAGGAATGATGCAAAGGCAGGCTAGTACTTCATATGCTTTCAACCCATCCTCATGATATGAAATGACTTTTTCCTCATATACTATATTTCTGCAGATCAACATAGCTTACTCAGCCCCGTATTGGTTTTTTTTAATTACATTTTTCCTGGTTTGTACTCAAATGATAGAATTATAAACCTGTATGACCACATAGTACAGACTAAAATGTTGTAAGCAAGGATAGGGAACCTTGTTAAATTACTGAAATAGCAAGTAAATTGTATGAAAAAGCCACACAAAACAATTTTATCGGACTTTGGAACCTGCTAATGTCCTCTGAAAGCTGTCCAACTAAAATTTAGCACAGCGGAATGGACGTAATGGATGTAGTTAAAAATTTGTGGCCCGGGCCAGGTTTTCATCATCTTCAGGGGGGAAACGGGGTCCCTGGGAGGGCTGTTAATACAGCCTTACGGTTCATTTTACTGATACAACCCTTTTGGCACCTTGTCACCGTCCTCACGCCATGAATAATACCACCAGTCGCATGGCTTTCTGCTGAACTTCCCCTCTTCATTTTCTGGTCATTGTATGTCACTAATGACGCACACACGTCTCCTCTGTATTTGTCTGTTACTAGAACTCGGAAAATGTGAGCTGTAAAGTGAAGCGTTGAAGTCGCAAGGGCGCCGGATCTGTAAGCTGTAGTGTTTACACCATCTCCGGCGAATAAGTCAATATTAGTGCTGGACTTTTGTACAGCAACAATCCAACTGTTGGCTGATTAACCTAATTTAACCTAGTTGCTGATGTTTTGCATTTATTCTCATACATTTGTAAACATTTACATTAGATTATTTTATTTAACTCGTTCTTTTCCTCAAAGTGACTTTCATGGATTTACTCAGCAGAGTAATTTGTATCATATCAGTTTATTTGAACCTGGGCTCTTGAGTGCAAGGCAGCAGCTCTAACTATCATGCCACCTGCTGGCCCATATGCAAATTTTTTATTGAATTAAGTTTTTTTTTTTTTTTAAATCTGTTGTTACACTGAAATGAAATGTGAATGTGGACTGACGATGAGGCTGTGGTGGGAAGTTGAGGGGCATTCTGGGACTTGGAATGACGGGACATCTGACACTGTGTCCTTTGTATTCGTAGGACCAGCAGGTCAGGGGCATCATGGACGAACGTGGCTGCACCGTCCTCCACAGGCCCTATCAGGTCAGTCCTCACATCTACCTCACTGCTGGAGATTGATGCTCTGCCGTGTCGAACCCTCAGCCCCGGCACACCAGGGGACGTAACCCTGCAACTTCCCATTTGCAGCGAACTGTTTGTTGTAGTTCCTCCTGAAGGACGTGAAAATAAAAACATGCGCAGACACCCTGGCGCAGGTGTCCAGCCCGGTAAATACTGCAGGGAGCTCTGCTGATGTTGGGCTTCGTGTCATCTTACAGTTGTCCACAAACACAGGAATAATGTTCCCGAATGAAGAAACCACTGGCTTCTGGGGCAGGGAAATTGTTGTGACTTGAGGGGCAGTGGTTTGAAGTGTTTGTGGCGCACTGTGCCCTGTGTGACCTCCCGCTTGGAGGTGGCGTGACAGCAACAAAACCTTGGTGACAGCTGAACCTCTGCGAATGTGCAGCAGAACCAGCTGCGTGCAGCAGGGCTCACCTGACTCGGCTCTGACGTCAGTACAGCCTCAGTAAAACCACCGCTGACGTCGTGAACAGGGAACTTTTACCCTGGTATAAAAGCAGTTACCTTAAAGCTGAAGGAGAACAGGCCAGACACGTCTTCTGCTTTGGTGGCAGGCAGCGGGGGGGGAGTCGGTACAGTCTCGTCTTCCACTCGGAACACCTGATCACGGTACTTAAGCTGAATTGGTACAGTAAAAAAAACACCCTACTGTACGAAGGGGTAAAATATTATAAGTAGTCCAGTGCAGCAAAAACTGGTAATATCAAAGTCAGCAATGACTTTTCTAACTGGCTCAGCCAGTCACTGTGGGCCTTTTCAATAAAATAACGATTAAAAAACTATTTTGGCACTTTTTCACAAATATATGTGGCTCTTAAGGCTGCCAGTTCAAGGTCCAAGGGTAATGCCCACTGACTTGTCTCACCCGAAGTACCTGGATAAAAGACCCGGCTGAAGAAAAGGGAAACGTCTGTAAAAGCAGTTTGGACCGGAGTGCTGGCAGGGCAGCAGCCATAGGTATTAGCGACGCTGACTGTACATTCTGTAATTCAGCGCTGCTGTCAGCCAAGTGAAAAGTTCATCTCCTGTGATGAGAAGGCGGGCGAAAGGGCTTGTATGCGGGGGCCGCATGCGCAAACCGCAAACCGCCTGCTTCTCACAGCTTCCCATCCAGCACTCGCTTCTGCCCAGAAACACTGCCGGCCGAGATAAATGTTTGTGATGGAGACAGAAAATTCCAGCCTTTAACTGGGAACCGAATCAATACCGGGAACTTCAATAAACGCAGTGTTTCCACAGCAACGTGTAATTGTCATTTAATATAGAGGACGCGTGGCGGCGAAGGGCCCGCAGGGAAGGCCACGTGACACGAGCCGGGTGCGAAACGCCGATAGGGACGGCGCGTTGTCGGTGCTCTTGTCCCCAGAGTGCATCCCTGCTCATTGACTTCATTTTTCAGTGTCACAAACAGGAAGGCCAAGGCGGTGTACTCGTGCGAAGCGGAGCACGAGTCCGAGTTATCGTTCCGGGTCGGCGCAATATTCCACGACGGTGAGTGTTATCGGCCCCGCCGGTCGCTCACTCAGAACCACGGGGATATTGGATTTGGGTCTTGGCGAGGAATCTCGCTCGCCATCTCAACGAACTGGACTGCACATTTAATTTCGAGTCCTGAGGGATGGAAACGGAAAGGTTTTGCAGAATTTCATGCTGAGAAAAAAGGGAGGCCAAAACTTTTTAGTCGGTGATTTGAAACCCTTTTCTGGGGAGGAATTGTTTTTAGTGCAGATTTTTGGTAGCACAGTTATACCATGTCAGGTTATTAGGGCTGCTGATGGAGACCCAGCCAGATCCTGCATACATTAACCTTAAACTGCAGAACGGGGCTCTGATGGTAGCGGGGGGCTCACTGCCCAGCTGGGGGTGAGGAAGGGAAAAGGTAAAGAAAACCATAGTCCTTCATGTAGCTCCACGTTTCATTTAGTCAGGCCCACCAGCAAACTGACTTATATTCACTAACCAGTTACCTGCTCAGTGTTTCATTCAGCAAATGAAGTCGTGATTTTAATCACAGCACTTTTGCAAAAAGTAGCAACTGGACTTTATTTCTTGGATAGCATCAAATAAATTAAATTGTTTTTTCATTCTGTTCTGTAGTGTCTCTTATGTGAGATGTAACTTTGTGGCAGCAGTTTATTCTGCAGAAGAAGTAAAGTGTGTTGGCTGCCTGGGTTTTCTCTGAGGACAAAGAGGGATGTGTGTGTGTGTGTGTGTGTGTGTGTGTTGATCACTATGCATTTATCCATCTCCACTTTGTCCCAAATATAGCCATGAGAAATATTGTATATGCAGGTGGTCCTCAACTTACCACAGGTTTCCATTGACGTTCAATTGTTAGTCACAAATTCCCTTTTACTCTGCTATATAAACCATAAAGATATATAAACAATTTGCATGGAAATTATGTTGTACAACAGGGCTTTGTGGTAGTTTTCCCACTGATTTCATGCTAATACTAATACAGAATAACATGCAGCACAGCATTATATTTTCACACTATGCTATTATTTTAAATCTTGTTTTCTTTTCAGTGCTGCCAGAAATCACTTTTTTGCTTACTAGCAAAAAGCTTTTTTTTTTTTGAACTTGCGTAAAATGTAACTTAAATAGAACTGCAAACAAAAAGCTCTGTAAATAAAACATTTAATTCAGGAAAAAATGCAATCAGTGCTGGACACCCAAACACAGACTGAGGCCAAACAATAACAAATACGGTGCCTTGTGAAACACGACAAATAACAAATATGGTGCCGTGCAGCCAGCTGATGTCACCATGCAGCAGACGGAGCCGTTGGCCAGACGCCGGCACTCAAAAATAATACAATAACCGGACGACTGTCACGTGTTGCTAGTCCATGATTATCTGTACCACATCTTTGGAAATGCGTCTTAGAGCCTTCGAGGAAATAAAATCAAAAAGTTTCTGTCCAGTTTAGTTCTCAGTGTTATCAAAAGTGCTGTGGTTAATATTATGATATTTATATATGACTATGCAGAACTTATGCTGTTTGTGTTCCTCTGAGGACCTCAACGGAGTCAGAGCATCTTTCCCACCGACTCTGTTCACATATTGCAGCGTGCGTGTGTGCGCGCGCGCCTGTGTGTGTGCATGCCTGCACCTCCTGACTCCTCTCCTCTGCTCCGTGCCCCCGGCAGTGACGGTCTCCAGGGAGCCTGGCTGGCTGGAGGGGAGGCTGGAGGGAAAACGGGGCCTCATTCCGGAGAACTACGTCGAGATGCTGTAGGTGCAGCGGAGTCTGGACATCACTTATACATGGTATCCATGATGACCTGCAGCCACAGTCGCCTTGTCTGCACGGCACTATCCTGAAACTTGTCGTGGGACACATCTGCACATCACGGACCCAACTGCTGCACAGAGAAAAGTTTTTAAAAAAAAAAAAAAAAGTAGAGAAAGGTGTAAGGCACAGGAAAGGACAGACGGGACACAGTCAAAATTTTAAGAGAAGAGGTAAAATATTTAATTTTTATATTGATTTTTAGTTATGTGTTTTTCATACCTGTGTGGAGATGATGCATGCAGCACACGTGTTTTCATGTAACGCGCAGTTGACACGCGTTCTTGTGAGCGCACGCGTTCCCGGAGGATATGTCGTTACTGATGGAGAAACGCAGAGGTGTGAAGTCCAGATCAGGCTGCAGTCCAGCGACTTTTCAAACGTAGCAACAAGCTGCCCTTTCATTGTGAAGCTCCAGTGGGGAGTAAAGTGTGTTTAGCGCCGTGAAGGAAGCATCAAGGCGCCTTACAAGGGGCTGCTGTTGGGGTCTCGGCTCGTGAAGCTGCTCTGCAGAGGCCTCCCCCTGGAGCAGCTCTGCTCATTTTTCTTCAGGCTGTTTGGGTTGAAGGTGCAGGTGGATTTGTGGTGCACGTGCAGTTCTTACATGCGTATTTAATTTTTTAATGTTTAGAGGAGGATGTACAGTACATCAAATATATTGAATCAATGTTAAATAAAATGGTTAGATCCCATGCTGTGCCCTGTGTTTTTACATAGGAAAATGTATGAGTACAGCAGACCGGGGTATTTTTCCCCTTCTTCAAATCGGGGCTGTGTTGTCTGGGGGGGGGTTGTACCAGCTGTTTGTTTGAATCACCTGTAATCAACGTGGAGCTGAGTTTTGAGTTGACTGGCTGGAAATGGCGAGGAGCTGCATTTTACACCGGTTCCCCAGTTCGGGGCTCGAACCCTGTTGACGTTTCTTCAGTCACGACCAGCAGGTCAGTAATACAGACATCCCTCCGTTTAGATGGGTTTCTGTAAAGATGTTTTAATATGATGCATAAAATGCTCAGTTGCTTTTAACTTTCCGTAACTGAGGTCATCTCCTCCTATTCAGAACAATCCAGCACCAACCAAATGGAAAATGTGCAACCATTCCCCAAAAAAGTATGTAAACGTGAAGTTTTCAATTTGTTTTGTAGTTTTGTTTTGAAATGAGTTTCAGGGTGAAACTGAGTGCATTTGGAGAATATTGCTGTGATTTGAGCTTGTTTGGTGTTTCTCACCATTACAAGCGAATATGAGAAGCAGTGAAAATCGTCAACGGCTGGGGTTTGCGGGGAGTTATTTGCAGTAATTATTTTCCAAATGCAAAGTGTTTTTATTCCCCATAATTTTATCCATTATTTTTCCATAGTTGTACTCAGACATAAATGGAGGGTCACGTGTTGCTTTTATGAAGTTTTTAGTATGAAGATGGTAAATTTGAAAGCGTTGAGCAGCTGATGACCACGAAGGAGCTGTTAACGGTCAGTGGCATTGAATGGGGGGTGTTGGATCACACCCCCCCCCGTTAATTTTGAACGAGTTAATTCTAAAGTTTTTTTTTTTTAAACAGACTTTCAGCCCTATCTGTGCTCGTAAATTTAGAAGCCAAGTCAATGGTGCTCTTCAGCAGGACAGATGTTACCTTGTGTTATGCGGAAAAATGAGGCATGGCAGCCCGGGGAGGAATTCAAAACAAGCAAAAGGGAATATTTTTCAGCCCTCGAGGGTTGGAAGGAGGAAGGAAGGCGGGAGCTGAGGAGTCACACCGATGTTTCACTGGGAGAGGCGGAGTGGCTCAGGCTTCCAGAAGAGGAGATTGCAGGTCCCCGGGTGAGAAGGAAAAGAGCAAATGCTCTGGAAAGGGGGCCGAATCGGATATCCAACTCCAATCAAGGTCGGCGCTGTTTCTCAAGGGGGTCGGTATTTGTTTTATTATTACAAATGTCCAACTCTTACTCATTGATCTTTTTTTAAAAGGAGAAAAATTCACATTCCTCCATCCATCCTGCTGTTCCTCCCTGGCACTCAGGTGCTGTCCTGTCCCCTCCTCCACCCTCTCAGTACCCTGAACCAGTCCTTTACTGTGGTGTTGACTTGACACGCCGTCTGTTATTTTAAACCAATGATCACGTTTTTATGGCTGTAGCAGCAGTTTCTCTGCCGTGTGCAGTAATGAGAAGAGGGAGATGTAGTGAAATGTGGACAATAATACATCAGGTTGCTGTGCAGTGTGTTTTATGGAGATCTTACGGGCTGTTTGGATGCACTGTTAGACTTATTACATGTAGTCAAGTTTAAAAGAAACATCCACCCACTGTCATTAACTGCTTTATCCTGGCCAGGGTTGCGGTGGTCTGGAGTCCCGGCCCTGGGCAACAAAACTACGCCCTGGATGACCTGCCAGTCCCACTCACAGTAGGAGCAATTCAGGGTGAGCAGTTAGCCTGGAACGTGTGTTTGGACTGTGGGAGGAGACCCACTTGCACGTGGTGAAACTGTGCAAACTCTGCACCCAAACTGCCCTGCTGTTGTGTTTTCCTGAAGCACAACTTCAACTTGTTAGCTTTTCAGATCTGATATAATATAAACTGCCTGTCATTTTGTCAGAATCACTGTCACACATCTTATTTTTCAGTCTCCATTGAATAAGGATGGAAACACAGGTATTTGCTAAAAGAATTTATTGAAATCCTTATTTTATATATATATATATATATATATACACACATATATATATATATAGCAAACAGTTATAGCCATATTTGCTCCATGTTATACAGTAAGTGGTTTGTAAACTAAAGCCATGTCTGCTTTGTTATACAGTAAGTTATTTGTATAAAGTACTTCTGCTGTTAACATAAAAAGGTGATCATACAATATAAGACATATTGTACAAAGTAATGCAGTGTGGGGGGGCAAAAACAACACTTAAAACATTTGGGCTTTTTTTTTTTACAGTGGTGCATTATGGCTTAACTGTCAGAGCTGCTTTTGCGTTTCTTTATTCAAAATACACAACACGTGAACTTCACTGTCTTTCATTGTCGCCGACTACACAGGGGTGTTAAGGATGACAGGAATCAAAATGATGAATAACTTGCCTGGAAAAAACGCATCAATCACATATTTTAATTACTAATATGGGAGTTTTTGTGTGTTTAAGTGCAGTTTTTCAATACCAATTATTATTACATATTTGGGTGTGTAGCAGCCGACAAGGGAAGGGATGCTGTATGAGGCGTGATGGAGTGCGAACCAACAAACATTTTCCCCCTACATTCATGTTTTATTATGTTAAAGTTTAAAAATAACCCTGTTTGTATGAGCCCTTGACTGGTGGGAACCCCGTGTTTTACAGCAGAGCTCAGGGTTCGAGTCACACCACTGGTGAGTTTCTGCACTGCGTCATCAGTAGGAAATGAGGACAGACTGTGTATCACGACCCACTGGGCAAAAGGTACCAACCACCACCTCAACACGAATCTCTGCCGGGGATAAAGTTAGGCACCTATAGGGTAAAAACGAGGAGAATGTTTGTTTTTTAATTTTATCGGTGCAGTGAGGGCTGTTGAGCTGCCTTGTGTTCAGTCACACAGCGCAGGACTGATGCTATTCATTATTAACACAGGAGGGTTTTTTTTCTGGCCCAGATCAGGCTCCACCTTGGAGGAGGTTGTGCGTGTGTGTCTCTGAAGGCTTTTCCTGCTTCCACAGCACATCAACAGTGGGGTCACGTCAGCCAGCCACCTGTCATAGAGCCACAGTACCAAGAGCTGCTCTCCGGAAGCTTCTGTAAAAGGCCTTTCGTTTGTTTGATGACATGCAAACGTGTCGGTGAGTGCAGTGTGACGAGACCCCTGCTGAGGTCTACGCCTTAAAACGTGACCTTAGGTGAACTCACTTTATCTTAAGGGCTTGTTTTATTTGGAAAACTTAAAATTCGACTTGTATTCAGGCGGCGGGTTTGAGATTTTGCTGAAGGTATTAACCCTTAATGCCTTTGCTCAAGGTGACACAGTGTTAATGGACTTTACCATAATTTACACATTTATACAGCAGCGCAATTATTACAACATCAGTCAGGAACTGTTATCAGCTACCTTGCCCGAGGGTCCTGCATCAGGTTTTGAACCCACAACCTTCCCTTACAAGTTCACAGCCTTGCATGCCTTATGTTCCTTGCTACTATTTTAAAATGTATTTATTTTATAAATAATGAAAACCTGCATCCATAACAAAAAAGACATTTTTAAATGTATTTATAAAACCCCCCACCAGTGATTTAATAA
The DNA here is from genome assembly GCA_900497675.1 of Arapaima gigas. Lineage (NCBI taxonomy): Eukaryota > Metazoa > Chordata > Actinopteri > Osteoglossiformes > Osteoglossidae > Arapaima > Arapaima gigas. The sequence continues at coordinate 219,347 of UFQX01000498.1, read as the reverse complement.
CCAAACACAGTCTAGATCAGCACTGTCATAGGCAGGCACTTAAAATAAAGTGTGACCAAGCAAATTAGTGTTGCCTTTAGTCAGATTTCCCACTCATCTCGCTGCGGTTTCTCAGCTCAACTTTTCATTCCAGTGAGGCTTCACAACAGAAGAAATACGGAATAACATCCAAAGCAGGTGACTGATAGCAGGATTCACAGAAACGATGTGGGTTCCAGTAATGGACAACGTAGAAATGCGGTGTATACCAGTCAACGGAGTTATCCAAACGTGGTTATTTACAGCAGGAATATGGAAAATAGTTAATTATATGATAAAGGCACAACCTTCCCTTTGTAAATACATTGTAAACATCTCTTCAGTAAGCATGCATAAACATTTCACTGTACAAAAAATATTTTTAGATCAGTTACCTGTATTCCAACAAAATATAAATCTTTCAAAAATACTTCCCAACTCTTCCTACAAACCATTAATATCATAAACCCTTTCAGCTTATTTCAGGTTCTTCACAATTTACACACACATATACAGAACAGAAAGGTCTGCAAAAATAATCTGAATGCCTGCGAGTCTGACGGGTTTCATTTTTATACTGCAGGTCCAATGAAAGAACATATTCCAAAAAACACCCTCTTCCATAATGTGCTCTGTTAAAGTCTGCTGTGAAACTCTGCTCCTCTAGTTAGTACAGGTTTACTAAGAACAGTTAATGCCCAAATGCCTTTACTGATCTAATGGGGAAAAATTAGTTTGGGGGGGGGGGGTGCCCTGAAAGTGAGCAAGACGTTTGGTTTGTCTGTTACCCACCAATGTGCACCAGTGTTTGTATCAAAAACACAGCTGCGCTTCAGGGTTCGCTGCTCCTGCCCAGTCATATGCTGGTGGTTTATGTGGTAAAAAACCCAAATGGTCCGAATAATTAGAATAAGCCACGCCCCTCGGATTGGCCCCACGAGAATGAAGGGTGCTGTTCACAAAGTGGGAAACACAGACAGCAGTTCTGACACTAATGCCAGTTAGAACGAGCCTCTTCTGTACAGTTTTACCCACAGTGGTGCAATTCGCGCTTACCTGCCAAGTGTACGTTTTCAGTCAGCAGCCATTTAAAACTAACTTTCTTTCGGGCTGCAATAGGTTACGCCGCACGGAAACGGGTTTCGGCTTATCCTGAACGTCTTCAGTGCTCAGCTACCCTAAATATAGGCAGAAACTGTACATTTAATCTGCTTTCCTGAAAACAATCACCCCATTTAAAAACACGAGTCAATTAGGTAAAAAAAAAATAATAAAAACAAGCAGTAAAATCTCCAAAAGACCTTTCTTGGCCATTTCTACAACAAGCCGGCTTTAGTTCATTGCACTGTCGATATAAAAAGAGCAAAATACCAAGGCTCTGCAGTAAGTACATACGTTATGGCATGGATGATGCTGATGCTTGTTAATCCGTTACACATGAGAAAAACAGTATGACTGTATTGCATGTGGAGCCAGAATCCATCTTTTATCTACGTCTCCTGGACTGTTTTGCATGTCATAGTGGACGTTGCTTTAATTTTCAAAAGCAGGAACGTAAGACTGAAAGATTTTACCCGTTTTACTCAACTTTTACCATAGTAATCATGATGTCCCCTCCAGCACAGACCTGTTTTTGCTGTTTCTCCTTACTCCCATCTATGCTGTATACATTTCTACAGGTTGCATATCCATAAAAGCTGTTGTCGGAGAATGTGTGTGAATTCATGCACGTGTGAGTCGAACAGAGGCGTATGGAATTTAGGATTTCTGGAGAAAAATTAATCACTGAATTTGTAAAGCCCTTAAAATATGTTCAGCTACACCTGTATTTACCGTTAAAGAAATCCTCTGTTTCCTCCACATTTTTGGCTGCCTTTTTAAACTAAGATACTTGTTCTGTTGCAACAAAAAACACAGTAATCGTTCCCCGTTTCAGCGATCGGGCCGAGGTAAAGGATTTGCGTGTTTGTGTGCATGTGGCTGAGAGACACAGAGACCCAGAACAGTGTGTATGGCTTTGTTTCCACTGCAACATTACCGCCGTCCTTTGGGGTGGTGCCTTCTGTCCTGGAACACACTTCCTTCACGTTTGCAGGTTCAGTCGTCCTCCTATTGGCTGGTTCGCCGCCACTGAGCCCCGCTTCCATTGAAGCTGGGGCAGGACCGCCGCAGGCAACTGTAAGGCAAGGCGGAGTCCTCCAGGGGAGCTCCTCGCCCACATCACTTCTTATGAAAGTACAGCGTGTGGGTCTGACCCGACTCCACCTTTGGTATCTGGTCACTGATGATCTCCACCAGCATTTCAGGAAACTCCACCTTGAGTGCCTGCGACTCCCGGAAGGTGTAGAAGCAGAAGTCGAGAAGGTCCCCCACCAGCTGGAGGTGGAGACACGTGGAGTCAGATTTACTCATACAAACGGAAACACGAGTTTAAAAACGGCAGCGGAGACACGATTAATCGCCAAGTTAATCTATAATAAAAGCTTTAAATCACAGGCATCTCGAGGTCTATGCTGGTCAGTTTCCATAAAAATCTCAACTGTACCTGTAGTTGAAATAAATACAACATACTTTGTAAGACTTTTTCCAACTACAGTTAATCATTGAAAACAAAAGTAGTCGTCCTCATTGTTCAACCTTCCGAATGTATTCACTCTAACCAGTCAGGTTTTTATACCTCAGATTCAGCATCCGGACCATTTTTTTTCTAATACAAGGCACTTTTCTCAGCGCCGCTCTGAGAAAATTTTTGAAAATGGCACCGCGAGTGAAAACTGCACTATGGTCGGCGAATCGTGCGCTCAAGCTGCCTCACGATGGCCTTAATCTCCGGTCACAACACTTTTATCCATTGAAAAAATAATCTATGCAATCAACGCGATTCCTAAAAAGTTAGAGAAAATGAAGGAAAACTGAAAAACAAGCGAAGAGGCCTAGAAAAGCCCACACAATACAGGTGAAAATGGAAGTGACTCCATCCACTGTAGTATTAAGTAGTAAAATATGGAGTTAATATGCTATTAGTAGTGTACATACACTAATATAGTAAATATGTATAGGCCCATGCTGTAAATTAATGTTAAATACACCTAACTTACATGAGTTTACAAGTCATTTACCGTGCTCTAAACCATGTTTTATGCTGTACGGGAGTGCTTCAGTAAACACTTTCACCTGTTTTGGCACACACGCTAGGACTAGCCTTGCATGGAATACAACAGTGATGTGAGCAGAAGCGTTGCTTTCAAAAATGGAAGCAGCAGGGCCGTCGCAGGAAGGTGAGGGACACAGTGAGGGGTGACTGTACACAAAGTCCCGTCCCCTAAAGACTGTTCACTAATTCGTCATCTAACGTCGATGCGTTTGTCCTTTTCGTTGATCTCTGCCAGCCGACTGACAACAGCTGCGAACGCTGTGGATGTCAGCTGGATTAAGGTGGTCCACCCTCCTCTTCTGGCTGGTGTGTTTTACTGACACCTATCTGCTGACCTCGAATACACAGGTCACGTTCACTACTCAAGAAAAAGATGTGCAATGAAAAATAAAATGAATATTTCAATCTGAAAATCCAACAGCCAACGCATTTATAACAGCTTAATTATAATTATTTATCATGTTCATAAATACAGACAGGCAGACAAGTTGATGAGGTTAAAAATGAAATCCCCCGGCACAGTAACCCTCCTCTCGGTGCAGAAACACACCAGCCGCTGTGAGTAATTATTCAATAAAGCCATTTGTGGCGCATGTGGCAATTAGACCAGAGCCAAACCACAACCACACTGCCTACAGTCACGTCGTTCTGCTTCTGTCCGTGACGAAAACTGTTAAAACGCCACACTGTGGGACGAACGGAAAGCGGGAGCTCGCCACTCACGTCATGCATGGAGTCGAGCAGTTTGGTGAGCTGGTAAAACCTGGACCAGGTGTGGCCCGAACTGCTGGTGGCCTTGGCCACGCATCGCCGCAGCTCCTTGATGTAGTTCATCCTCATCTCCTCGAAAGCTGCCTGGTTCCGCAGGCCGTCCTTAGGGACTGCACAGCGACAAGACAAACCATCAGTGTTATTCATATGAACAATAATAATAATTGCAGACATCCCAGCACAAACAGATTTGCATCGGTAGTAAGACGTCCACTGTGGACACTCACATCTGCTCATTCAGCAGACGCTCTCCTCCAAAGTCTTGATCGTTCTGCCAGCGTTGTACATACAATGTGACTCCAGTGAGGAATTAAACTGTATTTCCTAAATTTACACTGTGAATTTCAAATACACTTTTAACAGGTCAGCAGGGGGCCTAGTGGGTAGAGTTGCTGCCTTTGGACTCAAATGATCCAGGTTGAAATCGCATCTCCTGCTTTAGGACGCTTGATCAAAGAACTTACTTTTAAATGATACAGAAAAAAAATTACACAGCTATATAAATGGATAAATCAATGTGCACAGCTTAGCAGTGTAAGACACTGTGGACAAACTAATGAATATGTTAATTAAGAGTATTACAATTTACAGTTATTGGTCCTCTGATCTGAATTTAAAAATGTTTATGAAACCCTTTAAAACCACAAACACGCTGCCCCTCAGCCAGGTGCAAACACACAAATATACAACGTGAAGCAATTTTGAGACCCTCAGTTGTAAATATAACGACAAGTGCTAAATAACAAGTAACCCTGACATTCCAAAGACCGGTGGAAATCAGACAAAAGGAAAGTGATGCCGCAGTGCAGCTCTGGAAAGCAGTCCATGGCTTACAGTACAGGCTGCACTTCTCATTAAATAATGTACTAGTAGGTATTTATTTATTCTCTTCTTCGAAGAAATGCTGCACAGTAATTTACCTGAGTCTTGTCCCTCCCACACAAGTCAAGTAGCTCAGCAATAAAAAGGCCCGACGGGATCCAGGCCAAGTGAGCCGAGCACTGCTGCACCGCTGAATGGTGGGTTTGTGAAATACAGGCTGCTTCTTTCCGACTGCGAAATGATAACGCTAAATAACGTTAAGCAACGCGTGGCCTGTTGACTTGTAAGTTATAAATATGCCTTTACAAGTCAATGCTCCCATTATTGCGGGGGTCCACAAGAGCGGGCTGTGTCCCAGCGATGGGAACACCCTGCTGCTCTCGATCCTGGGACCAACAATCTGCTGCAAATAATCCTCCACGGATTCGCCGGCGCCATCTCACTCCCAATGACTTTCTATCTATTCATTATCAATTCTAAATAAAAGCAAGTTAAAATAAACTGAAGCCATAAATTAAATGCAAATGTGGAAAACACTTGAAACTAATTTTAACTCAACACAAAATGTTTTCTTTTTTGGGGTGGGGGGCATTAAAGTTTTTGGTACTTTATCCAGTATTTGATAAAAATCACCCAATAAATTTAAGATGTAGTATCAAATAATCACATCGCATTCCTTTTTTGCCCACCAGCATGTTGAAAAATGGCTTTATTGTACTAAAATGCAATGCAGGGGAAAAAATGCCTTTTTCCACATTTTCAGGAGCAAATGAAAACCAAGTCAAGTATTTGAACCAAGTCTATTCGAAACCGCTGTAGGGTTTCCAGGGACTACAATCAGGGGCCAGACTGCACGCTGGTCGTGGGGTTACATCTCATCAGAAACTTGTGTCCTGATCAGATCAAAGCTGTGAGGTCCATTTAATTCTTTTTTCCTCATTTTCTTGGAGAGTGAGCCCAGAGATGGCTGGTTGGGAATGGAGATGCAGTTGGAGGAGAGCCCGGAGGAGGCTTGCTGAGCCCTGTGAGTCTGCTGAAAGGCTCCAGAGACCAAGCCCAAGAAAGACACAAGCAGCGCGGCGACCGCACCTTCACCCCCCACAACTTCATAACCATTTGTACAGCACAGGCCAAAATACAGCAGCTTCTCAACATCATCTATCTTTCCTCACATTTCTTCATCCCCTCTTCCTACCCCCCCCCATCTCAGCAACTTCCTGCAATCCATAGACTCCACCAACAAAGCGCTTAAAGCAAATCACTCGCAGCGGACAAAAGTAACACATCACCCTTGAAACGGTGCAGGACTTTAAGATGCTTTTTTTCAATAGTTTTTTACCCCTGATGAAAGTCTGTGGTTTTCAAAGACAGCACAAAGATGTTGAGTAGCTCCTGTCACGCATCCAGATGACCGTTCAAGAGACCAGAAGAGAGAAATTGTGGACTGTACAACATTCAGAAGATCAAACGGCAGTCCCACTGAGTGGCGAGGGTAAATAAACGACCCAGGGAAGTGGTCGCCATAAACCACCTACCAACAGCTAAGGCGGCAAAACGTACACGGGTTCAGGGCCGACCCATCCCAGAAGCGCCACGCTGAGAGGTTAAATTCTACACCCAAGCTGGAGTCGAGGCTCGATGGGGGAGAACATGTGTCTCTAATCGTGTGAGACAAACACAAGCGCACAGCCAGGCCTGTCTAAAGAGCTACAGAGGCCTGCAAAGCCATCTGGACCATTCATTAGGATGCACTCTACTCAGGGCACATATCCTGCTTTTTTAAAATACACTTTAGAAGGTGGTGCAGCTGGTAGCACTGCTGCCTCAAACCTGGCAGTGGGTTCAGACAAGGGTTTGGAGATGAAGCCTGACCTTGCCATAGGGTAGGTGTGGAACATTATGAGCCACCAAGATCTAATAACAGAACTGGAATCAAGAGCTGAGACGGTTTCAGGTTTACTATGGATGTCTAATCCAAAGATCATCTGTATAAAAATGATAACTCAACCCAGGGGACTATGCAGACATTATAGAGGACAGGACCTAATACTGAGCCTTGAGGAACACCAAACTTCACATCCCTTTAGAAGTTAGGAAGATGCGTCAGAGATTCTGGGCTCTGCTTTTGGATGTGGGTTCAAGTCTGGTTCAATCTGTGTGGAGTCTGCATTTCACCCTGTGTTTGTGTAGGTTTATTCTTACTGCTCTGATTTCCTGCCACAGTCAAATGCACATGTTTCAGGCAGACTGGTGACACTAAATTGCTGTTAAGACACATATAAGAGCTTAACTATTACAACGTAGCTGTTGTCTCACACAAGTATTCTACTGTACAAAAGGCAGTACAACAATTCATCAAGTCACATTAAAATAGTGTTTATTAGCCACAAATAAGTTGTCATTGTTGAGCAAAAAATGTCAAACCATTAAACAGAAACCTAACAGACATTAAAAAAAAGAATCTGTATACCACATTAATGATTTTTGTAAAGGTTTTTTCAAAAGTTCTTGCGCGCTTTTTATTTTTTTGGTTCGTGCATGAACAAGCAATTTGTCTGAAAACTGTTTTGACATTATTAGATATAAACATCAGGAGTAAGAGCAACTATCTCAACCCCTGCAAACAGGCCTTGAATTTCCATTCTGACAAGATGATCAATAATTCTGCCTTTGTGGGCCACATTATATAAACAAACAACGCAATAAATCAAGAGACCTCCGAGAGCCAAGCCTTAGTCATTTCCTTAAAATTTCCTCCATGTTTTAACAGACTTTTTTTTATCCATGACTGGGCAAAAATAATCTGCACAACAGATTAACTCCACATGCCTTCACAAACACAAAACAAACTGCACGTGTTGCTCAAGCTGTGCGTGTAGAGAACGAAAAGCACCCGGGGGCCTGAGGTGTCCGTGGTGTAGGTGGGTTCACTCACCTGTGCTAAGCAGCAGCAGGACCTTCATGGCCAGGAACTCATCATTGGTGAGCTGCAGTCGCACAAACTCCTGGCTCACCTGGCGCATACCCACACACAGGTCATACATGGCCGACTGCTGCATGCGCGCCCTGGGCCAGACAGTGGGGTTCGAACAACACACGACATGTCCTTCATTAGAGAGACAGGCACACTCGCAACCTGAATACACAGTAGGTAGTGGGGTCTGCTGCAAAACAGCCAGAAGTGCACTAGTATCTCCTGAGCAGTAACTAGTTTATGTGCATCATGTTTCTAGATGTTTCAGCATTTTAAACTTTAAGCATTTTAACTGCACGATGATTCGCCAAAAAAATTAACCCTGAATTCTCCCCAGTTTTGGCCATTTAATATTTGTTCCTGGACCTGTGCATTTATTTGGGCCACCAGGCTTCGCGATAAACAGACATGCAACTTTTCTTTCTGTGAATGAAACGCATGCAGAGTTAAGTTTTGTTCACAGGGTGAGAGGACAGGGTTTAGTGTTACTCCAAGGGGAAGGGGGTAAAATACAATGATTACACTGTAAACTTTCCAGATATTTACACTAGTTGCACTTGAGAAACCTTTGGCCTGCAGTGTCATACCGTTCACTTTGCAATCTGACATTTAAGTAACGCAGCAATATAAACACATAATTGAGACCAAACAAGGAAAGAGGTGCGAAATATGGAGTCAGCTGAGACCTGATGGAAACTGCACTCCACAGACGCCACCAGGCCCCTGCAGAGGGAATGGACCCTGCCAGGAGATCACTATAATGTCGAATATAAATTAATAAAGATGCAGGTCTGCAGTGAAAGCTGTGCATCTCTCTCTCTCTCACACACACACACACACACACACACACACACACACACACACACACACACACACACACACACACACACACACACACCAGCTTTTCTGTTACATAACCGCCGGCCTCGCTATATTCGGTCCCTGGGCTCTGTTCAACCAAACAGGGGCGGCAGTTTCGTTCATGAGCCACGATCGTAGCACGAGGGTTAAGCTCTTCATTGTTTTCTTAATCCCATTAGCTTGCAATTCTCCTGTGAAGAGGCTTTTGTACAAGAAATTGGAAAAGTGTATTGTGCAGTTTTTTTCTTCTAGTGTTTTCAGGATTCCTTTCCAGAAACAGTAAAAGAAAAAGATGAAGATCAAATGCAACACGGACTCCGTGGGCATTTAACAGTTACATGTGATTTAGTAAACAATAATTGCAACAGTATTCTTCAGTGCTGATATTTAATGCAGCTACAAACAGAGCCACTATCCTGAACAGTGCACTGTCTGGACAAGATACACAAATAGTCCATAGGGAGTATAGCAGATTCTCAGTTTTCAGTGCTTTCTGAGTGTGTCAAACAGCATGTTTCCTTTAGTCTGCAATTCACACACAACAGTGGCTACAGCTGAACACCTGAAGGACCTAGGTTTCAATCCCACAGCAAACCTACTGTTGTTGTACCTCACGGTATTTAACCTGAACTGATAACATAACACGTTACCTAGCTGTATAAAAGGGTAAACTGGTGTAAGGAGCTTAATATACAAACCCAAATCAGCTTGAACAAAGGCATCAGCTAATGAAATAACGGTCGATAAGAGTTAAACTGATCTGTATTTGAACTCAGCCTTTCAGTAACTCAACTACGTTTTATTAATTTTTTTCATACAGATTGTGGTAACGTTCCTCCCGTGTTAATGATGAGTTAAAGGTCCAAACACAACTGTAAAATATACAGGTTAAGACAATTACTTATTGTACATAAATACATTCTAAGTATTATAAGTTTTTTTTTCTTTTTAAGTGCTACTGGAGAGTCAGGCTGCTCTGCAGCTCACTGTGTTCTATCGTGAGGATCCATCTTTTCTGCCACACAGGCTTTTGGTTGCTATGGAAAAAGCTTGAATAATGACTATAAAAAGCTGTCTGTATGCCATAAGGAAGCACCGCATCCTCAGACGTACAGACGGAGCCATGTTTCACGCCAGAGTGACAGCAGCTTCGTATTCTCTGGCAAAAGACCGGGCTTCCTGCAGCTCCAGATTGGCTCAGTGGCTTCACTAACACCCCTTCTTACTAGAGTCTTGCAAGAAGCATTTGATTCATTTGATTTAGAACACATCCTTATACAAACTGACAGAGGACTTGGACTGAATTATGGAACTGATTTTAAAACCACCGCAAAGTAAATCACTCAGATTTAGTACACAGCTCTTGAGCATCTTGAATTAAATTACAGGATCATACAATAGAGTAAAGTGAATCGCGACACTTCGTATATTGCCCGCTACCACCGTGCTAGTCACTGTTATCATCTGCTTCGGGTACGAGGAATTTTGCCAGCAGATACCCTTAGCTTACCTTGACGTGCAGCCCTTGGTGAGCAGGTAACACACTAAAGTCACTTAGGAAACAAGAGTGCTGAAATACAACAGTCAAAGCAGGCACTTAAGGATTGGGACTAAGCTGCAAAAGTCATTTTCATCATAACGCCACTTTAATCACTGACCTTGACCATTACTGGCATCTACAACAATGAATTAAATAAAAAATTGAGCAAGATTAAAAGACATATTGCGTTGGCTTTCAGTGGATTTATTACTTGTCGTATGCATGTGTCTTGCTTCTTTATGGAATGCACTTTAATGGATTCATTTACAAAGTTACACAAGTCACCTACGGGGACATGTATGATTTTGCATTGTATCCTTTGACGCAGCCCAGAATGCTCACACTCAACAGCTTCCTTATCGCCAAGCGCCATTACTGTGTCACTGATGATTCAGTTTTATTCGAATGTATGTGATCATGCTTGAAGGACAGGTTCTGAGCCGCCACACTTTCAAGTCTTTGTTTTTTAAAAATGAACCCAGCTCAGCACATATCTCTGACTGACATGTCGTAACATATATCAGCAAAGATAGCTCCTCTACATAGACAGAACCTGATTTGAGGCGCAAAACATTTGTTCAACTAACTGTTTACGCTTCGGCCACATTATGTCTACATTTCCAGACAGCTGAACAAAATCCGAGTTCTCATGATCAAGTAACTAATGTGTATCACTAATGTGTAGGAGTCAACAGTGAGGGTGTGGCTCTATAGTACCACCATTTTACCAGCTTATGCAGAAATAGTTCCCTACAAACTTTATGAGCAATGACGCGAGTCTTAGTTTTGTCTCGCAGGAGCAAAAAAGTGCACGGCAGAGGTTGAAATTTTTATGAACACATTAATTCCAGTACAGTTACTCAATTTTGCACACGACCAATTGACACAGTAAATTTCAATTCTCCATTGTTGATTTTTGTTGCCAGTGTAACTAGAGCACAACATGCAGTAGTATTTTAAAATTGATATTGTCATTATGCAACTTAGGTGCATGTTTTTTCAAAAGGCTAAATTACACTATTGAAATCTATTCTTTCATGCTTTACTTTCATGCATTGCCAGCTATGACACAAACAGTGATACTAAACTTTAACTTGCTATGAAGAAAATTAAATATTTTTCTTTAAAAACAAGTGATCCTCATTACTAAGCATAAGACAGCAAGTGTGTTAACTTTTTTGTGCTGATATCCACCAGGTTGAGGTGATACTAATGCCATTTACAGAGGTCTTAACTTATATTACAGCTAGTTACCATGTACATCAGGCACACTGCAGTATTTTTCAGTAACTATTATTTAGGCCAGATTGCAAAGATCAATAGTTATCCCTGGTGAAGAATGAGGAGAAAAAAACAACTAAGATGACAGTTATTCTGAGGGAAATTAAATTAACTTCTCCGGTATATAAATTCTATTGTAAATTTTACAAAAGAAACATGATCACTTGAATTACATTTTCTCACTGCGCCATCAGTCACATCTCATCTTTTTGCTTCGGCGTGTGACAGCGCCAACTGTGTGTTGGCAGCCCAACTGATACTTTGCTAAACAAAATTGGGTTTATATGCATGTTCGTTTCAACTTTTTATTTAACAAGTTGCATCAGCTACTGGAGATAGTCTGAAAACATATTAGACATAAGATTTTTTTGGTTATTGTACTTTGGTCAAATGTTTAGTCATGAAAATCCCCTAGACCTAAACATCTGATCTTAGCAATCCTTGAGGCCTTGAATACGTGGAGGATCTTGAGACTAAAATACGATAAGGAGAAAAGTATCGCGTATCGCGTATCGCGTCCTCTATTTCAGACAATATCTGGTTGTCCTCTGCCACCAAAGGATCAGTGTTGACTTTCAAGCAGCTTTCCTGTAGTGTGGGAGGTTGGGTGTACAGTGGTAAAACAAGTGGTAGCCCAGTAAAAGTATTTTAAAATGCCTCAACCAGCAGTTTGACTGCAGAGTCACATTTCTGGAGAAAAAAAAAAAAATCAGCATCAAAGCCCAGCAAGATATACCTGTGGTGTGTTCCACCTGTGGCTATGACTCCTAGCAATGGAATAACAGAACAAGCCATGGGAAGATTAATCAGAACACAGCAACTTCGTACATCTTAACTTACTCATTGAAGACCAGATCTGGTGCGAAATACAGCATCTGGCCGTTGGTGTGTTTGTAGGACCTCCAGCTCAGAGCAAAAGAGGACAGACACATCCAGGAGTACTGAATGAGGGTGATTTGGTCCTCAATTGGCAAGTTGCGGAACCCTGTAGGGACACAGAAGGATGTGGTTTACTGGTAATACAACAAAGCCTCCACTGTATGCAAACAAGATCAACAACTAAAATAAGACCTTAAGTCCACTTCTGAGGATTTCTCTCCTGCTGTACAACTAAACAGCTTGTACAACAGTCATTACATCAAGCAAAATATAGGGTTTTTACAGAATCCATTTGAAAAATAAACAGGCTGTCACCACCTTATGAGGGGGTTCCTTTCCTACAACCCTATCCTAAGTCGACTTTAACGTGTGAAAATTCCCTCATATGAGCCATAATATATTAACATGCATGAATTCTACGTTACATAACAGGGCTTTATTACATTTGTCATGGATGTCACATTATTCATCCATTGTTTATATAATACAGAATAACAACAATATAAATGCAATACAATAATCATGTATCAAATAAAATACATTTTCCATTCTCACACTGCACTATTATTTTCCTTATCATGTCTTGATACATTTTCTAAAGTGTTTTTCTTTTCGGCACCAACAGAACACACTTTTTTACTTGCTAGCTTTTGTAAATAAAACTAACTTGAATGGAAACACAAATGATAACATATATTGGTGTCTTCCAGCAGCACCACCAAATGATTGTTATCATACAGCAGGTCAAGCGGTTGTCATTAACGTCAGAACTGGAAAATAATGGTTAATGGGATATCCATTCTAACTTGCTTTGTCGTAACTCAAGGACCATCTCTCCATAAATTATTTCAAGACATCAAAAATTAATAAGTCATTACTTTGAGAAAGTAAGAGAAAAAAGCCACTGCTAATTCAAAATAACTATTAAATTATATCACTATAAAAGAACGTGTATACTAACAATTATTCCAAAACTGCAACAGTTCATTAAAATATTGTATGTTATGGCATGTGGTAAAACCTTTTTTCCCATAATATTCTCTACATTATTTTATATACTAGACACGAAAGATGGCTTTAAAAACCTGTTATGATCTGAAAAGGGGGAAGAGAGATTAAAATCGAGCCATAGAGATCTTGTGTTTTCATGCTGCTTGAGGAGTTAATGCCTTCAAAGTCAATGAGACGCACTGTGACTGGCCGTCTGCCCAGCTGTCTATTTATACTTCCAGACAGAGTAATCAGACACTCTCCATGTATCAAATAGTTGCAATACAGCATATTAAACAAAATAAAAGATAATACCTGCTGCAAACTTAACGGCTTGACATTCAGTAAGTTAGCACTAGGAACTGGCTAATTTACAGTCAAAGATTTCTTTGTCATATCTTGTAAAATAATATCATCTAGAGTTGTACAATCAGCATAAATAGGTATGAGTACTTTTTAAATTAAAGGAATTATTCTAACCTTTATAAACATTTTAAAAAGTACAAAGACCATTTTGAACACTGCGTGTCAAATGATTGTGAGTGTGATTCTAAGGTTTAACAGAAATATCTGGCAGTGGAGGTTGCCTTAGATAAAGGTGCAAACTAAATATTAGTTATTACTTCTTGCATGGCGCTTTGATAAGTTTGCTAACTGATTAAACGTAAATGTAGATGAAAACACTGACCCGCTCTCATTAACTGCTTGTCCTTATCAGAGTTGTGACGATCCACAGACTATTCCAGAATCCCTGAGCACAAGGCTAGGGCAGGTAGACTCTGAACAGCCTGCCAATCCTTCAGGCCACTCATGTGGCCACACATACTCACTCACACATTCACAAATACACGCAATTTAGAGTGACCAATTCAGCTGAGATTATCCATCTCTTTGGACTGTTCGAGGAAACAGAAACTCCCAGAGGAAACCTACAGACACAGGGAGAACATGCAATCTCCACATAGACTGAGGTGGGTGCAAACCTGGACCAAAAGGCTACCATGCCATTTGTGGATAAATGTTAAACCAAAGCAATCTGTAGGAGAATAAAACTTAAATAGGTATAATAACCTTGAGACCAGGAACAGTCAGTGTAACACTTTGAATAAACACTTTCATGCACAAGCTTTATATTTAGCCTATTAAATGATGCAGTACTGTTTTGTAATGCAGGAAATGTTCAGTGAAGCCAATGACTCCATATTCATGCACAACAGAAAAAGACAGTAAGCCCTACCTGGAAGTACTTTGGCCCACTTGACAACCCGGATCATCTGCTTCCCGGCCAGCTGGTTGAGGCTAGAAAGCAGGTGGTCGGTGGTGTCCGGCCGGGTGTTGTCGTAGCCTGCATACACCACTTCCGGCTCGATGAGTTCAAGCACGCTGCTGATGGAGGGTGACAGGTAGGGCGTCATCCCTGGTGCACGGGCCACTAAGGCAGTGCTCACAGACAGCTCCTTCTCCGAGTCCAGGCACGTATTGCCCTCCTTAGGGCTTGGCACCGGGGGCTCGGCCACACCCTTCACCTTGCCCAGCTTCTTGGACTTGCGTGCTGCAGCCAGGAATGAGAGTAACACAGTGTATTTCACCCCTATAAATGTGACCACTTGACCACTTGAAAAGGATAACACAGTAAAGCACATGCAGCACAGTTTCAACTGCCATGGAGGTGCAAACTAAGGCAGACATAATCAAGTGTTCCCAACAAATATGTAAACATTCCATTGCAATAACAAATCAGACAAAAATATTTTTCAGCTAATGTGTAATGGTGAAGTAGTGCTGGCTGACATCTGCATTATTAAAGAAAAAAGGATAAATGTGAAAATGGAATTCTATATTCAAAATTCAGCTGTGCTCAAGGTCCAGCTGTTCTGAATCAGGACACTTTCTGAGCGCAATTTATACACAACAAAAGATGTTTTGTTTAAATCAGAAACACCCCATATTAGTCCACTGAGCCCTGAACTGCACGTGTTTGTAGGATATGGCAAACGCTCCCAGGCAATGTGAGACACAGAGGAAATCGGACATGCATTAAGCATCATTATCAAATCTGTTTCCCAGGAGACGACTACAGCACTATGTCTGGGAGATATTAAAATAAGCCTGTCTTAAATTCTACACATTTGACTAAACATATTATTAATGAAAACTGCAGATTGTAATTTTATCTGTAGAAAAAATTCACGATGAGTAATCTTTTTTGTTAACGTAAAGCAAATTATGATTCGGTTTTGAATTGATCACACCACTGTGACAGAATGTTTTGCTTTGCATTTTTTAGAAAGCTCCAGGCATCACAGGTCAGTCCTGTTCTCACAGGGAAGTGGCATTTAGCAGTGAGACACGGCAAGAGTTTTGGCGAATGTCTAACAGAGCCAATGGCGACACTCCCACAGCTCCGAACAGGAAAGGCAGGTTTCAGGGATCCGCACCCAAAAGGTCACCAGATAAATAAAACTACGCAAAAACGTTTGTGTCGGTGCAGGCTGGCAACGACTTCTCCTATTTTTATACCTGCACTTGTGTCAGCAGTGTGAAGTGACCTTCTCACTGACCACTGACCTAAAAGCATGCAGTGGTGGTGCTAGCAAATACAGAAAAAAGCCTCCTTTTCCTTTTCCAACACCTCCCTCATTGTTATGTTTTTTTTTTTTTAAAGAAAACACATTCTTTCACCAAGCTAGCTACTTTATCAACATCAGCTGTTTCTGTAAAAAAAAAAAAGGAAAACAGGTGCTTTGACATCATTATGAGATTATCCCACCAGATGAAGTATTTACGAGAGAGAGGATATTTGTAAGAGAGAATTGGGCCAGTCTGAGTTTATTCCAAATAAAGCGGAGTCACATTGGAACACGCGGTGCAAGCGAACAACAACGTGAGTCAGGACTCCAAGGAGATCTCTCTGCGAGAGGCACCAGATCCCTCTGTATGTCAACAAGCAGCACTTTTACAACACACCTCCCAGGTTCATTCCAGCCTGCAGACACTTGCGCACTCGGCATGCCGGGCAGTTCTTCCTCCGGATTTTGTCAATGATGCAGTCGTTGCGTCCAGCACACAGGTAGTTGTGTTGGCCTTGAAGGAGAGCAAGAAGAGCAGAGGGAGACTTAATGACAGGGTTCAAGTCCATGAAAGTCAACAACTAAAATACAAGTACATCAAAATACTTCTATATGCAATTAGCTCCTAAAGAAATGCAAAAATATATTTCATAACACATTGATTATAAAGTAAAAGGGGCAGCAGGTGGTGCAGCAGTTATAGGTGCTGCATTGCAGGCGCAGAAAGAAACCCTTGCTGTGCAATTGTAAGCCACTTTTTGATAGTAGCTCAGTTTGTGTGTGTGTGTGTGTATCATGTGGCTCTCAGTCCCGCACAAATGCACTTACTGTGTACAGTGAATTCACTGTAAGCTGTGTGTTGTCTCTGACTCTGTCTGGGTGCCAGAAGGAACACGACCACAAGAGACACAGCAGCTGCAGCCTAGCCACTATTTTTGGCAATGTCACGTGACCATTACATAAGAACCCCCCCCTACACACACACACACACACACACACACACACACACACACACACACCCTGTTTTTACCCTCGCTCTAAAAAATATTACAGGGCAACATAGGAACTGCAACTATGTCCTGAACTGTGATCGGTTGATTGAGATAACCAAATGGTCCTTGTACAGGGACCACTTTTATTTCCCATAATGCGGGCTGAGCCCCACACATAAATGGGGGTGGAGTCAGAAGAAATGGTGACTTACAATATTAGATCTGCATTTACACAAAGCCTCCCTTAGTTATTCGTTCATTGCAAGGTCATTTGTTACTGTGTCAATTTAGGGTAATTACCTTGATCATGGCTACTATCACAGGAGTGATTTGAACCCAGGACCTTTTAGATGACAGCTGACGGCTCTATTCTCTACATCACCTGCTGCCCCTAACAATGGAATCAAATAAATGCTAAGGAAAGTTACTGACAATATAGTATAAAATTAATGATTTTCGTCACATTTGTCGCTACAAAAAAGGACAGTGTCAGTGACAGTGACAGCGCACAAGCTGTGGTGGAGGGCTGCTATAAAGTGCTCAGCTTTTAGCTTTTTGTCAAAACAAACTGGACACCTGTGAGGGGACCCTATTTCCACATTAGATGGTATAAGGCTGCCAGTAACCCTCTCTTTATGGAATTAATCACCTACAATGGAAATCATACTGCTGAAATCAGATATAGGTCCATTAGTGTTCATAGTTTTAGACCGAGTAGTTAAAACTATGTCTATCTTCCTCCTCGTTTCGCAGTTAAATGTATTATAAGTTATGCTAATTATAAATACAGACACATTGTGTGCATACAGTGCTTAATGCGGCAGATAGATTAAGCTGCTCAAATGTAAATGTGTTTCATCTAAGCTCACGTGCTGTCTATCATTTGATTTTCTAACCTTGACACTTGTTTGTTATTTGTTGAGAAATCAGAAGGCATCTGGTTCTTTGATGCCCCCATAACCAGCAGTAACTCTCCATGTATGAATGTATGTATGAATGAATGCATGAATGAATTAATGAACAAACAAACAAATAAATGCCTTTTAGTCCCAGCCACAGCTGGTCATATTCATTTTGTTTGTATGTTTTTCTTCTTCTGAGATCTTCCTGGGGAGCAGTGGGTTATCTAGGAAATACCTTCACGGCCTCATTCTGCCCTGCCCTGCCAGATCTCTTCTCAGTAGATGCTATAAAATTGGCACCAAACAATGACTGGTAGGCAGCTCCTACAGCTGAACCCAGGTTCAGTGTTGTTCCTGCTATTGAATCTGTGTTTTTCCTCAAATCTTTTCTTTTCTTTGTTCACCTCTCACCTGGAAGTCTGACAACCACTCTGGTGTTCATAACCAGCTTCCTCACGGTCTCATTGTCAAAACGTGCCGTTCTTCCGCAATTATATGTACATATTTTTGGATCTTGAGTTCTGTTCACATGTATCAGACATGAATCACCTGTGAATCACACCTTGGTCTTTACACCTGGAAATTGCTCTGCTTCAATTAGACATGATCGTGAGGCATTCCAACACTGCACTCACCGTGTTACAACATATTTAACTACTTAACTGAAAATTCCAAAGTATTTACTTGTTTTTGTACTGTAGTGAGTAATGAGAACTAAAAAAAATACTGTAAACTACACTTGCTGGGAAAAATAATTAAAACAAGGTACGCAATGAGTGGATAGTTTGTCTTACTTGGTTACACAAAAAAGTATATCCTTAACTCTTTTTACTTTTCTCTTTTAACATTTTGCATTGATATCAAACAACAAAGTCATCACCCTACAGGTGGAAAAAATATGAGAAATAATAAAATATCACAAGCAAGAGGTCACATGAGGCCGACCGGTGGAAAAGGGCACACAAAATGGCTATTCTCAGCTGCGCAGTGGCTGCCCAGCCACAAACAGCCATAATGTGGTACGGATGTGGTGACACTCAACAACGGGCCTCTTATGCTACATTTGCAATAACCTGGTCTCAGCCAGCATTTGGCTTGAGAATAATTTAAACATCAAAGGCTATCATCTTAATTTGTATGAACAGCATTAAACAATGTAAGACTCCAGTTGTGCTCTATTACAATGAGCTTCTGTTGTTAAACAAAAAAAATTTGAGATATACTTGATAGTTTTAATCTACTGCAACTTTGTAATCACCATCATCTCTAAGTGTCTCCATATGTTCACCATATCTGACAATATTCAGTTTAGCACCGCAATGCTGCACAGTTCCAGTCCACAGTGGGGGTTGTTGGGGGGATTCATTTGACATGAGGAGGGTATGCAAACGACAGTGTTAAAGAAACATGATTCCTATTTTTTAAAAACAACCAGTAAACTTTAACCAAAGTGAAGAGTTTACATGTAGACTTGACAAAGGAAAAAGTAGTTGTCTGATCAGGTAGTGTGGTGCAGCTAGCCCAGCAGCATTGGGGACGAGTGCATTAGTTCCCCGCTGTAACCTTGCTGGTGCTAAAGGAGCGTTGTTGCTATCGGAGCCGACCGTCCCCCAAACGTGCTCCGGACAGCTCTGCTGACTCATCTCCTTGAAAAGCAGCATGGTCTCTATCTCTGTCTCCCTCTCTCTCACTCGTCCACACCCCTGCAGCGCTTACAGCTGCTGCGCCGAGGTTAGCCGAGGTAACCAGCCAGTAGCACAAATCACTGTTACTGTACAACCTGCGCAACATAAACAGGCTCCTCTGGGGGCAGTGCTGTGCGTTGCCCTGTTACGGCTGTCAGAGGTTAAACAAATGCAATTGCAAGTGGAAACAAACGGCCTGCTTTCTGATGGAGGCATGACTGTACCAAAAAACTTTATAAACATTATTTAAAAAACCACTAGTTTTACACAGCAGCTCAGTTTTAATACAGTGTATGGTCTACAAATCACATGGTCATTTTTTATAGTGGTCACTGTACCATTTCATTGAGGTCTTGCAATTATAACATCTTTAAAAAACTAAAAATAAGGCAGCTGGTGGCATAGTATTTAGAGTGGACTCGAAGGACCCAGGGTTGAATCCCACTTCCTGCTGAAGTGTCCTTAATCAAGGTACGTACCCTGAATTGACACAGTAAAAATCATACCATTACTTAAATGGGTAAGAAAGAAGCTTCACACTGTAAGTCGCTATGGAGAAATCATCAGATAAACAAACGTAAAGGAGCTCATACACACACATTCTTTAATCAACCCAACTTAATTTAAGAAATGTTATATTGTTCTACAAAGTGATACAACTCCCCTACAGGGATTAATAAAGTTATACAGTTATATTCTATGCTATCCTAATCAAACAATGTTACGTTTAGTCAGAATAAAACAAGATTCTCAGTATTTGATGAAAAATAAACTTTCTATTAATTTTGGGTACCACTAGCTCATGTTTTCACTGTATGAAAGCATCAATATTTTCTCTGGACAGATGAGTCAACATATAACCAATGGCTTGTGTTGCTAGCCCTCATTTAGGATTTTCTTGGGGTGGCAACATGCATGAGGCTCTACATCAACACATTAGAGGGGACCGTAAAGAGGTCCACTCCTTCCGAACATCCCGAACGTGATCAAAATCCACACAGCGTATTTTATTTAAACCAAATTAAACTGTTAACTGTGAAACTGTGCTAATTTGGGTGTCAGACAAATTCAGCCATTACACATATTTTGAACATTTTACCGTGGAAATTTACACTGCTGTCCTGTTGTTTCCAAATGCAAAAAGGAACCTGGAAATCATTATTTTCAGCACTTCACTCAGTACTGATTTAAGGATTAGTGAAAGAACCCTCTGGACGAAAACTGAAATCATTACGAGTCTTGGCGGATTCAAAATAATATTTACCACAACAGCTCAACAGCTGGCATCCATTTCCACACACTGCATATATTGTTTGTAATTCTAGAAAATATCGACAAATCTGCTAAGGATGCTATTTATTAGTGATGTTTAGCAAATACTGTTCAATTTAGGACAACAGACATACTTATCAAGTGAGTGGGACAACATGACACCTGAGATTGAACAAATTTCTAACAGATTAAATATTCAGTAGCTGCAAGAAAAGCAATGGTTTGTAAATGATTTCTGTGTTGGGAAACATGATATTATGACATGCCATATCAGGCCTTTCTAAGAAAACATGTCTACTCCATGTGCAATGGTCCCACAGGAAGTCATGGTGCTCCATACGACTCCAGCCCTCCTTGACTTTCCTCTAGCTGCTGAATGTGGTACAGCAGGTGGCACAGCAGTTCTTTACAGCTGAGACCATGGTTCAAATCCCGCTTCCTGCTGAAGTACCCTTAGCTAAAGTCCTTTCCTTGAATTGATAAACCAATAACTACCCTGCTGTATAAATGGAAATATCAGGAACCTATAAACAAAAATCATTCCCTGGCTTTGCATTTGGAAATGCTGGCCATTAACAAGTTAATATTTACTCAGGGATATAGGTTGTATTTCAGTTCACAGTATTTCTCTGAGGTACAGTATCAATGGACCTCAGATACTTCCATATGTATTAATTAGCAAAGCCTTGCAAAACACAGCCAGTAAAACTTAACTGAAGTTACTGTGACATGTATATCTTTGTAAACACATCTGATTTTCCTAGCAAGTTATACTGTATCAATATAGTCAATGTCAATGTCTCTACATATTGAAGAACAGGGAAAATTACCTGGCAATATCGAAGCACAATTTTTCTATCAGCTCAAAACACCAAAGTAAATCTGGCAGCAAAATCACACCACAATAAAACCTCAGATGAACTCCTTTACTATACCGTGCCATTGTGTACCACTTTTTTATTGTACCTATTGTATCGTGGTCCTTTTTTTTGGTTCATTGTCACCTAAAACGTCTACTTTTCATGACTTACAAAAGAAAAATACAATCTGGTATTATTGGAAATTTAACTCGTTTCCACGAAACTAAGGATCACTTTCTGGATTCAACAGTAGAAAACACAGACACCTGTATCATATTATTAATCTGTACATCATGCCAAATCAAGTGTAAATTCCAATGCAGTGAGTTCATAAACAAATAAGAAGCAAGACATATCACACAAAAACAACATTCACCTTGTCACCCCATTTTAACAGCAATATTTTTGCTGGATTAGCGTTGTTATAGAAACAGACACCAAAGCTCCTCCCATTCACACAGAGAAGGCTGGTTTTCTCATAAGTAGAAAATGCACTGGGTATTCTGTCCATGTTTCCAACAAATGGTGAATGCTGAGAGAACAAAAACAAAAACAAAAGAATAGATATTAACAAGCTTGAGACGTACCCTCTACTGCCCGTTTGAAGAAGACCTTGCAGCTGCCACAGGTGATGACCCCATAGTGGCACCCGGATGCCTCATCGCCACACACCAAGCACACTTTGGCTGCAGACGAACCCGAGGATGGAGTCCTCAATGAACTGGAAAGTAAGCATGGGACATGTTTTACACTGCATGCAGAAAAACAAAACCAATTAAACATGAAAAGAATAAGTTAACTGCTGCAAATCCAACAATCTCTTTACTGAACTGTTGATATTTGCCGCAGATATGGAAAATAAAGTTTTGTTTAATTGCCTGACACCAAAATAGAATAACTGACATCCATTTCAGCACTTCCCTTATAACTGCCAAAGCATTAGAGCCATTAGAAACCTCATACTTTACTCATCGGCATTATGGATCATATCTGTTTTACTTATAAATGAATATAGTCTATAATGTTTAAATGGGGGCCAGAACCATTTTAACACTTTTCCTTGGGTGGAAAGTTTACTGGTGCACCTAACATATGCACAAGTTTTATGTCAATAATGAGTGTGTGTGTGTGTGTGTGTGTTGTGTGTGTATTATATATATATTATATATATGACAGTGTGATGCTAACTAAAAAGATCTATACAGCAGGATAACTTATTTTAATTGGAGGAATTCAGGACTGCAGGCTGGCTTCAAAGGACATATTACACTGGTCTGTACAACTTTCCAGTATTAAGCTGTTTAAAGTATTGAAATTAATCTGAAATTTCTGTCATCACTGACTCTCCCAGGCTCCACTGTCAAACTGCTGTGACCGATCGAACAAATCAATCGCACTCAACTTCCACTGTCACATGGAGTAGACCTTTCAATCTCTATAAATCACAATGTACAACTTCCATTGACCTTTAAAGTATTCTACAGCTTCATTTCTTGGTACTCAAGTACAATATCCATAAATATGTTTGTATTAATTTTGCAAACCTTCAGTAAATGGTTGTGGCTACCATAGTAACCTCACTAAAAAACCAATGCAATGGGCAGAACATCTGCACTACTGTAACCTTCTGTAATTTCCCTTCAAAATAAAGTATTTTCAATCCAACATTTTAAAAGAGAAATCTGCTCAGAGTGGACACACAATTTCACGTTACAGACCTGCAGAACACAGACTTATTGGACACAAGTACAAGGAAATGAGATTCGAACCATCAACATCACCTACAGCAAAATGTAAATATACCGTAAGTGTAGCAACTATAACACATTAGTAAGTATTCCAGGCTGCCCATGCTCAGTTACCTTGTTGTTTGAAACAACATATCAGAGCAGACCATGTCTTAGGCTATGTATGAATAGACCACAAGGTGTTTAAGCAAATTACGAGTATACAGGATAAGTTGACAGATATCCTGCGCTGTCAACTTATCCTGTATACTCATATTCACTGCAGTTTAAAACCCAAATATAATTCAAAGCATCAAAAAAAGATATTTTCTATGACATTCTTATGACCCCTTAAATTAACAAAGGGATTGAAAAAATAATGCACAATTACCTGTATTGGGCAACTTGGCAAACTTTAAAATGGTCAATTACCATCTTGAAATATACAAGCTTTTAAGTGATGAAATATTTGTAATTTCAGCTTTTCCCACAAGAAATTTCTAATAATACCAAAATTATTTTTATCTTCCAGAGAATGCAAACCAGTGAGAAATGTGCCATTTGGCAAGCACATGTTGCAGTATATTCATATTATGGTATGGACTACTCTTAAGTAGAACATATAGATAAGAAAAAATGAAAAATACCAAGAACACAACTCCGAGGAACATCATACTATCAACAAAATTGTCTGTTGAACATTTCTGATCAGAACAGTGAAGGGGAATGGCAGTAATACAAGAGCAATTTTTCAGTATAATATCTTTGTTTACTCAATCATTGTTGCTTCTTTTATTTCTTTAAAAAGTCTTTCCTAACAAAAATTACACTGTATTGGGAGCTACTAATGATTATTTTGCCACCATGCAACAACAGTAGGGGAAACACCGGGATCAAGGATATTTAGACACCATGTCAAGAGCAAAAAGTGTCATGCTTTTTTCTATACAATACAGTCATGCCCCTGTTATCCAAAATTTGATATCTGATTTTTTTCCCTATGAAGACTCTTGGTTTTTTATACCACAAATTCAGTGTCCTGTTTTCCCCCCCTCCCTCACTACAAGGCATATTTTGTCCAGTGTGCTGCTTAAAAAAAAAATTGTAGTTGGTGCACCATGCACTCTCAGCTGCTTTATGTTAATCTCATGTCTCCGTTTGCTGCACTTGGACGCTTTTTTGCAGTGCTTTCATTTATCGCAAATAATCTGTGTAATCTTGCAACATGGCTTCTAAAAAGTTCAGAAGAAAATTAGAAGGAAATTGAAAAGCAAGCAAAAATGCCTAGAAAAGCCCACACAAGAGAAAATGGAACTGACATCTATTGCGTGCAGAATTAAATTAGGTAAATATTTAGTTTATATTAATATCCTTAACAGTATACATACTTACATTATTAAAACAAATATATATGCAGGTTTACGCTAAGTTAAGTAATGTAATATACTGTATACTGTGTTTTGTGGTACACAGGAATACTTCCATCTGTATGTGTTTAAGGAAAAACCACACACAAACACACAAGCATGCATGTGTTCTGAAGCGACAGGCCAGCCAAGGTATGCTGTTTCAACCCCCAGCAACCACCCAGTCCTCTGGCACCCTGACACTGTCCTGCAAAAGACTGTGTTTAGTGAGCACAGACCTCCTAGCAGCCTCATGGTAGTCTGTCACATCGCTTCAACCCCTTTACACAGTGCTTTCTCATTTTTTTACAATAAATAAATTGTTTTAAATAAAATCAACTTGTTTTAATATCATGGCGAAATCAATGGTTGATACAGGGTTATACAGGTGTTTAAATGTTCTAGTGACATTTTAAGAAAATTAGTGTTTTGGGACAGGATGGGGATGCATTATTTAAAAACAAAATAGTGCAAAATAGGCTTTCGATATCTGATTTTTCCGTTTACAGATTACGATCAAGACAATGAAGGATGACTATAAGATCACTATATTTGGAAAGTTGGATTTGTGCAAATAAAATTTTTTATCCTTAATTAGATCCTTGAGGTAAAAATGATTCACTTTTGCTTTACAAAAGTAAATTCAGAGAATATTGTTATTCGGCTTATTTTACAGTAGCGCTAACAAAGAAGCACTGAATCAGCACCTATCTGAAAGAAGGACAGAAAGGTTGATGGAAATGTTCACTTAAAAAAAAAAAACACTAAAATGTCTATATTTGTATACTGTTCTTGGATCAGCGGTAATGCCTGGAAACCATTTTAGTCTGTGTTGTATAGACAGGACCTGGGCTGCCACTTTTGGTCCAGCTTGATTCCAAACCCTATTAAAGAAAATCTGGTTTACAGCCCTGCATAAATATAGCACTGGAACAGTGCCAGAGGTCATCTGAACTCCAGAGGGAAGTTGGATGGTTCTGTTTGAAAACAGCTTGCAAACAACGGACCATGTGGATGCAGTGCTGCGAAAACTTTCATGGACTCTGCATTTTCTTGTTTTTAAAAATAGCGTGAGAAGCGTAAAGGAAAAGGGGGGGAGTGTACTACTCGAGCAAGAACTATGGGACCTCCTGCTAAATGCTCCCCACTGATAATGTTTTTTTATAAACCTAAACCCCTATGCAATTGTTTTAATGCATTCCAGATGATATGCATAAAATCATTTGCTGGGGAACACAAAATCATATTAGGAAAACATGCAGCAAAGTGCCTATAAGTTGGTATAACAGTCCTGTAACTGAATAAAAGCATTTAGATAGGGCATCCATGTGTTTGCATCCATTTAACATATGGCTATTATTTAATTAGTTTGCCCTGCCTTGGGACTACACTGTAAATACACTGACTTCATCATGAATTCCATGTAGCTTCAGTTTTAAAAACAATAAGCATATCAAGAACATCATGTCTTCCTGCATGAAAGAAGTATGTACATTTCTACCCCCCCAGGTGCAGGAATGAACAAAGAATTAGTTTGACTCTATCTATCTTACACTTCACAGATCACACATTATGTAAAATTCATGCACTGTAGGCATTAAAAAAAAAGTCAAAAAAGTAGACAAAGAGTTAAAAAAGGACAGCCTCTAAAATGATAGCAATTTCAAGATGGTCCTGAGTTGTGTGTTGACAGAGTTTATGAGGGCAGCCAAGCACAGGCTGGATATGTGTCTGAAATCATACCTGGGAACGTGTCTGATCAAACTTCTGCAGCATACTGAACAATTCCTTGTCTTTCTGCACAAAGGGAGGAGGGCATAATAAAACAGATGGAGCGCTTTGATGACTAATGCTTATTCATATGACATGCATACAAGATAAGCATGGCCACACGGCTAACAGGAGTCCCAATACAGGACTCAAAAATGGTATTCACAAACAAACAAAAAATTAACACGAGCAATTCACACTGATCCTGCAACCCTTAAAAATGTTGGCAGCGTCTTCAGACCCATGTTGGCACTTACTGCTGTAAGAGAAGTATCTCACCAGTGCAGTGTGTTGAGCTGTTTATGTAAAGTGTCTGCACATATCAATGTATAGACGTGGGGAACAGACCATCAGGTTATACTACTATTTTGACAAACTATGTGCACAACCTTGCAGAGTATGTGTGAGCAGCAAGAGGACTTTGAGTTTGCCCCCAGAGAGGGAATTATTTTCCTCGCTTTGGAAAGGAAAGGTGACCCTCAATGGGGCCTGTTTACAAAGCTCCTGGACAAACAATAAATCATACGGCTGTTCACCAAGGTTTGCATTACAGTATCCTTGATGCAAAATGCCCAGATTGCGTGCCCCCATTTACACTGCTCACTACAAAGCAATACTCTTACTTCAAATACAAGGCATGAAGGAGCTGAGATTATAGTGAAAGTCATCATCAGTTACCACATAAATTTTACCACTTTTGTTATGAAATGTAGAGTTGTTTACAGTTTAGTGGTATTTCAGGACTGTGAGATATATAACTGATTTGCTATCAGTGTTTAACAGTGTAAGTGATTATGTCATCAATCATAATATAGCACAATTCACACGACAGTATATTTTTATGTGTTTTTTATTCATACTATAGCATATTAGATATTGTTTACAATATATTCTTACACTGTTACTTTAAAAATGTGTTCTACCAAAATTTAAGTTAATGTGATACATTTGTATGTTGCAGTAGTACCTTGTAAAGAAAACATGCAATTGATAATGTCAAATTAAATTGATATGGTAAACTACAAAAAAGATGGTCAAACGATGCTACTGTGTAACTAAGGCTATAAAAAGACATAACACCAACACCCCTAAGTAAAACACAAGATTAATTCATTTGCTATATTTCCCATGAGCACAATGTCAGGTGCCTGCAACCATTTCCCCACCCTTTGTGTATTTACTGTAGCTGTATGGCAAAAAAAACCCAACAAAATACAGAAAAACAGGATATACAGTACTACATGGCATCATGACAGAAAAAAACTCCAACATAAATAGAGCTCATTCGGGAAGGCGAACAACAGGCAAGAAAGAAACGTGGAAATGGCTTACAATAAAAATTGATAGTGATTTGTCATTCTATATTAGACCCAAAACTATTTCTGAGCATAAAAAACACATATGCTTAATACATGCTTCCTATCATATTTAAATATGTAGACTTCAAATAAAGTTAACGGCTGTACACTGTATTCAAATGTGATTTCATTTCATGCTTTGTATATACAATTTCTGCAGTGTTCATCTGCACATTCCTGGACTGCGTGGGCTGAAGCAGTGCACATATCCCAGCGAGTCGTGTTACGCCACTGTCGGCTGCTCGCCGGGCCCCAGACGCCACGCGCTATCATTATACTGATGGGAGACCTCTTTTGCACCCTGATAAGGGCAGATGACTGGAAAACAGCACAACCAAACTTTAGTCCGATTGGCACAACAGCACCTGGCTGAGAGAAGAGGGATGGCAGCACTCGTATGCATAGCAGCACCATCTCAGGTCCCTCCACATAGCTACTACCTGTCAGACAATTTCATTTCTGCTCACCAGGATGGCAGACCACTTCATTGAGAATAACTTGGTTTAAACTTTTAGCATTCAAGTCAGTTTCACACTGTTCCATTGCAGATGCTATAGTGAGTCATCAAATTACATTTGAGTCATCAAATTTTCTTTGTGAAATAAAACAGTTTACCAAGGTACCATTAGGTAAACACAAGACACACTACACTGTACAGAGTTTTGTTTGGAATGGGTAATAGTGCTGAGCTGTTCAGCTACATACGCACTTACACAAAATGTTTCATACCTTGGGAGTTGACATATTAAGATTCTTGCCTGTAAAAACTGAATTTTACTGCCACATTACGTTTTACATTACCAGAACAACTTGTACTTGAATTCACAACCGTAGCTTTTTTAATCATTTAATAAAACTGGGGTGCATTGCTTCCAGTCATCAGTCTTTGTACATGCATCAAAAACCCCACTCATTGAAAACACAACTGACATTTCGGTTATTGGAAAATACACCAAGCGCTAAATGTTTTGAACAATTACAAAGGAGTTTAAAATGTCCTTATTGTACTCAGATTCTGATACAACAGGAAATTTCCAAGGCATTTCAATACAAAAAACCTGCCTAGATGAGGACCAAGAAACTGAAGGCATGTGTGCTTTTTCCTGTGTGACTTGTAATGCAAACAGGGAAAGAGCTACAAATTCTGGGCCTTCTGAAGAAACGCTCTGCCCTCATTAATACATTTTTGTGGGCCCCTAAAATCACTGTTCACCCACTAGTGAGAACTTTATCTGACACCACCATGTGCAAACTTCCAATAGACAATGTTGTCTAACTAAAAGATGCTTGTTGCACTCAATACTAGATCCATGAGAGTGGTGATATACATTGGCCAGAGCACCAAAAAGTGTCTTCTGGAAGATGTTTACTGTAATTTAAATGAGTTACAAAAACTCAACTATACATGGGAGTTTCCATGAAATAAACCCTACTTTGAATTACAAGGCACGTTTGTCTTCACAAGCACTACATTAGGATTAACTAATACTTTTCATAAAAGGAATGATTATAGCAAATCAACAATTTAGTCACCAATTATCCTTACATTTTAGACAGTCCGACTAAAGGCACCTAGAAAAAGCGCATTTTAAATGTTGCATAAAAAAGCTNTCACCAATTATCCTTACATTTTAGACAGTCCGACTAAAGGCACCTAGAAAAAGCGCATTTTAAATGTTGCATAAAATAGCTGAGTGTGGGTCCAAACGTAGGGTTACGATTATAGTTGGCTGTTGAACTGTAAGTTCAGTTTAATAAGATTTGGTTATATTAGCATATTCTCAATTTTGGGGCTCAGGAATGCACAAAAATGTGTTAATTACTGTTACTTTCAGTGGTAGATCGTCAGCTCATGAGAATTCCACTATACAAAAAGCTTTTGGAGAACACATTACCTTGGTAAAATGTTGCACCACAGTAGCAAAAGGCTGCCAAACTCAGCAAGTTGAAAACAAGGAGCCTCCAGGCAGGGAGGCTGTGGAATGTCCAGTGGTGAACGTTATTCTACGTGTCCAATGAATTTTTTTTCCTTCAAGAAACTGCATATTGTGTCAAGACATACAGATACAGAAACTAAGGCATCCTAAAAGTCACCTCTGACCAGTCTCTCTTTAATATCAACTGTCAAGTTGCTTAGAGGCAAGACGACAGAATTCAATTTACAGGATGCTGTATACTGAGGCTATGTAAAAACGTCCTTGCTGGTGACCTTTGTGAATTTTGTTCTGTATGGGTCTGAGGATTATTGAGCCATATGGCTGTGTTGGACAAACAATGCAGCACCTGTCAGATGGTGCACAACATGTCCCCATGAAACAGCAAATGAGAGGCAGCAGAAAGCAGAACACTTCTGTAGATGACAGCAAAAGGGTAAGTGTTACTAGTGCTACCTAATATTTTTGAATACAATTTTATTTAAATAAAGTACTATCCTGACTACAGTACTGAATCAGACATGTAGAGCTTGTTTTGCATGAGTTTCCATGGGAGACTTGAAGGAACAATGATGTGGGGTCAGACAGGGCAAGTATACACTGGTTAATGAATCCCACCTCCTGTTGTACTACCCTTATGCAAGATAGTTGCCATTAACTGCTATGGTAAAAATTACCCTCCAAATAAATATTTGTAAATTGCTAAGTGTAGAAACTTAACATTGTAAGCTGGTCTGGAGATAGGCATGAATAAGCAGTAATTTCATGGAATAGGTGTGAAAATATTAAAAACACATATTTGGGAAATGTAAACAAAACTGACATCTGGCAAATTAGCATAGCATCTGCATTGTGTTAAAGGTTGCCTTAATTTAAAACTATTAAATTATAAATCACCAATAAATGGAAATTACTGAAAATACAGGGCATGACAGGTTCAGTTAAAAAAAAATAAATAAATAAAAATCAGACAGAGTGCTAGCTTTGAGACCCTGGTTCATTCCCCTCACCTTCTACACCTTCAACAGAGCTCACCTGACAGCACACTCTTAGGCCACGTGCAGTGAGCAGGAATCAGGGCCTCTTCCAGGAAAACCCAGTTCTCACTCTGCACCAAGCAGCTTCCACATTCTCAATCCTGGTTAAAGCTACAACAATGGTCCTTTAAGAGCTCCGGTTAAATCGCTGGAACACTTGGGTACAAAGCAACGCTCTGCTGTGTCTTACACTGTACACCCACACAGGTCAGACAAACAGATACACAGTAATAGAACAAAACTTTGGATGGTAACCATCTTAGATGATGTTATTAGCAATAATGAAGGGACAGACAGGGCTGCTTCCTGCACCAAAAAAGCCATCAAAAACTAGGACAAGCAAAGATACAACATACTCCATGACCATAAGTACTGTAAACAGAAACAAATTCACATGCGCGTGTTACTTTTTTTTTGCTACACATTGCATGGCTGCTAAAGTAATGTGGTTTTGACAGGAAGCTGTAAGAGGCACAGTTTCAGCCTGCTGGTGAGCCAAATGAACGACCTGGAGAAAAAGAAAATTGCTTCAATTGTTTCAAAGAACACAGCAAAGGTAACAATTACATGAATTATGCATATTCGTGAATACATTTTAACTGGTCACTATGTTACATAGTTATACATTTATTCGAAATGACCTGCAATGTTATAAAGAAACAGCAGGTCCATCTTAGAATTTACTAAGCAACATTCAGATAAGTAGGCCTTAACCGCTATGCTGCCAATGACTAATTTACCGTTCTATTGCCAAAAGAGTACCTATATCATAACATGCAGTCATGCAGCTATTTCCATAACTTCTCTACCAGTAAACTACTGTTTTCCCGGATCTACAACCAAACCAAGTCAGTATGTTTTGGTAGAAACTAAGCCACTTTACAAGCCAAGTTGATGCAACACCAAAACACAGGTTTTCTACCACAGAATAAGCCGTAAACCAACTGCTCAAGTTAAATGACCCATTATTTTTACATTAAAACATGTTTATCACCTTGATGTGTTTCCTTCAGGATGTCAGAATGCTGGGCAATTCTTTCTCAGTAACCTTACCTCAATCAACAGTGGGCTTGGAAATAACGTCAGTCTACAATCAGTTGAGTGAATTACATTTACTAAGAATTGCTCCAAATTTCCATGCCTAAACTCATTTCTGTATTTAATAAACAATAATTCTGTCATTATTCACCCACATTACCAGCTTTTAGCATGTTATCTAGTGAAAACAGCGACTAAAACCTTGTACTCTTACCTACTTGAGAATATTAAAAATAAAGTTTTAAAAGAATAAAACCATAACACTTCTCCCAGTTCTTCCCTCAGTATGAAGCTCGGACTCAGGCTTGCTGCATTCACACTCCAGGGATCGTTTAGGACACGAGACCACAGTTCCGAAGTTCCGAGTCTCTGAAACCAAGCTGATAGAGACTGGGAACTTCGGAACGGTTGTCTCGGGTTGTGCTCTGTGCCTACCTCTTTCAGTCCACCTCCTTCTTGTGCAAGGTGAACAAAGTGCTTAAATAGGCAATCAGTATCCATGGTAACTAGATGCAAATGTTAGGGAGGCATGGCAACTAGACAAAGGTGTTTGTTTAAGTTAACTAATTGTAGGGATGTTTGTGTACGGTAGCTATAGTTTGTGGAGTTTGTGTACGGTAGTATAGCAGGTGTTCGGCAACCAAATTCTAGAGACCATACACATTCATAGTTTATCAGACCTCTGCTGATCAAACTATGCTGCACAACTGTTTTCAGTCACATGCTGACAAAATTTGCATGGATTCGGATGAAAGAGAATCTATCTGCTCTCAGATGGCTATAAAACTCAAATAAATCTGGGTATCTAATATCAATGCACGACATTTGGTCTTTAAAGAGGCCTAAATAGAAAATGACATATAGATATGCTTCCCAATGTGCTTTGCAACTATACAGTGCACAGAAACATTTGGATTCTTACTATATGATGCACTGAATAACACAACTCACATCATCACAGATTGCACCATTAAATCCCCTTTCCACTAGAATGTTTTCAATATCAAATAATAATAATCCACCCATATTCACCTCTCACAGTTCACTGCAATTATACAATAGCCCACTTCCTATTCAAATGTTTTAACTGTGTATTACTCCACTTCCTTCTTCACCAGCAAGGTATCCACATACAGCAACACTCTTGGTTAAGAAAACACCTACAGTTAGACATACAGGGTCCTTTTGTCTTTTCTGGGTTAAATGTTAATGCAGATTTTTTTGGGTTCACTAAAAGATCCCTGTTTAATTCTAGGTGTGAAGTACAGTAGGAATTGATAAAAGATGTTTCTGGATGATTACCGATAGAAGCAATGCTTAAAATAAGGTCAGACCAAATATGAAATGAAAGTCCTATTTTTTAATAAACATTTACCATAGATATACAGCAGACATTATCAAACAGCACAGGAATAATCAACAGTCAAAGCACATATTTTTAAGAAGAACTGAAATAACCTACTTTAGACGCTACAGTTTCTAGTGGTAACTCACACTCTTGATTGAAACCAGGTAAGAAAACTGGAATAGATCAGGCTCTTTTGAATATGCATGCAGACCTGCTGCATTCCATTTACACTCAGGCATGTTAACCACATGCATTCCAGTTTGGAAAGTGTTTTAACTTTTACCATGTTTGTGCAAGTTTTTTTTCCTTTTTTTAAATTGATGCAACAGTAACACATGTCAAAAATTCATGACAGCTTAGTATAGCTATGACTTCAGGTGAACACAAAGGAAAAAAAACCATTCTCAATGAGACTTAAACGCTTGGAAAACTGTGAATATATTAAGGAAAAATGGAAAAGGAAGTTTCAAACTTTATAGATCAGTTATAAAGTAACAAGTTTATAGGTGATCAGCACTGCTGTAATATGTCACATGACATTTACATGTGTGGTATCCCTGACAACAGAAACACAACAAAGACATTAAGGCCTCTTGCACAAAAGCAGTGCCACTGATCATATTACTGGGAACTGATCTTTGGTTTTTACAGTGGTGTCAGCTCTGAACACAGTGAGCTCACACCATTGGCACCGTTCCTCAAATTGTCACCTACCTATGCATGCAACAACAACATCTCCAAAGCATGAATATCCCAATTGAAGAACTGAGCAACTGTGCCAAGAAGGATATGCCAAGCATGTCTTATATGGCACCAATACCATATAGACATAAGACAATGGCACTGGAGTAAAATCAAATAATCTGTGTCAGTTTCATGGGGTAATTCTTGTATGTCACAGTGCAGGTACCTTCAGGTTTAGTTATTTGACACCTCTGAGGTAAAGGTTGGCACACTGGTCCACAAATAATAAGAAGATTAAGAGGAGGAGGGGAGAGATAAGGATTCTCCATTGTGTAACGTGGTGTGTCACAGATAAGACAGCAAACCCATGTTACTCCTACAGCCATGAAAGACGACATGCATTTACTGTGACAGGCAGAAAACTCGGGATCTAGGTCACATTCCCAGAATGGTTTTCTTAAATCTGTCATCTTCCGATTACTTGGTTTAAAAAATTGTTGCCTGTAAACACCGAGCAGACTTGCGGTGACCAATAAAGGTAGGCCTTAAAGCTAGAGGTTAGGTGAAAAATTGTATTAATACATAAATAACTGTTGCATTATTTTGTAATCTAAAGAGGTCAGTTACAACCAAACACTTATAAATTACATGCAATGTTTACTCAATAAATAGGCATATGTTGCTCTACTTTTGAAAAACAAATTATTTTTACCTACTGCTTTTATCACACATGCTGCATATCAAATTACACTGTATGGTAGGACTAACATTCCCTTAAAAATCTCAAGGAAGAAATACAATGTTCAGGCTACAAATATTGTTGCCTATGAAGAGTTTTCAGGAACATTAACCTGAAAATATAGATATCTTGGAATAGGTCACTTGTGTCATCATACAATCCTACAGAGGCACAGGGAGTTGAGAGTCATCATGTGACAAAATGGCTGTTCAACAGATAAGGAGTATGAACATTATAGCTAAACAGATGGAGGAAGCAAAATCAGAGCAACATCTCCTGAATTGGGATATCACATCATTTTGGTACTGAGCTGTCATTTTTAAAGTAAATTTGGAAAAATATAGAAAAAATTAAAAAAAAAAAAAAAAAATCACTGATGCGTTCCCTTCCTAATGACTTGACATTTTTTGCATGAAATCTTGTACAAACTGATTTTATTCATGTGAAACGCAGAAAAAGAGACCCAGTATCATCTCAATCTAGAAACTTTTGAATTTCCATCAAGGAAATACCCAGCAAAGATAAATCTGTCTAGACTGCCTATCCTTTCCTGCCCCAAGTATCTGACACAGGATCAAAACGAGAAAATCTGTTATCGCTGTGCTTCCTCTGCTTCTCTTTGCGGTGCAAGAAACAACATCAAAGTACAGGTGAGGGTACTTTCCCTTACCACAGTCTCCACCACTGTTGTTTTAACCTTTTCTACACTCTAGTAAACAAGTCCCTCATGCTGAGCCAAGGCATTTTGCCCCTAATATGTAGGGAAGGGCAGAGGATTGCCTGCTGCTAAAAAAAAAAAAAAAAAAAAAAAAACATAAGATAAAAAACAAGCTTCTTGACATATGAGCTCAGCAGAGCTCAGTTGAGTCACCACTGTAGGGCACAGACACATGCATATCATGAAATAAGCAAGCAATATCAAAAAATTATCTGTAAACATTGTTTTTTTAATATAGATTTTTAAAAAATTTCTTACTTTCCTCACTTAGGAGATTATGCTACAGCCAGTCTGAAGCAAAAAGCAGTTCCTCACCGTTCACTGAACTCTAAGTGTGTGCTTAGCATGGTCTGTTTATCACCAGCTAACAGGATGTGGAAATTAAAAGCATGTTAAT
Organism: Arapaima gigas; assembly: GCA_900497675.1. Classification (NCBI taxonomy): domain Eukaryota; kingdom Metazoa; phylum Chordata; class Actinopteri; order Osteoglossiformes; family Osteoglossidae; genus Arapaima; species Arapaima gigas. Next base: position 183,620 of record UFQX01000498.1, on the reverse strand, counting down.
CACCAACAGTGTAGGCATGACAGGAAATTTGACTTTACACATGTTTTGTTATGCAGATAATGCAATCTGAACTATATAACCTGGGGATGTACAAACACGAACATTCCCATATTGATAGCATTGCCCACACAAACCACTCAGCCTCAAGAGAAGCTCTGTTGCGACACTCTTAAGACCTCAACTGTTCATGCAACACAAGATCTACACGTTTTTCTATACAATTCAGTTTTTTTACATGAAACTAAAACTCATGTACCATTTAGATTCCTTGTATACTCTGATTTACGCTTAATAATGGGACGAGTAATTAATTCATACTCATCACATGCAGGTCCAATACTAGGATCACTTACATTAAGCATCTTATAAGGGCTAATCTGAAGAAAGGTGAAAGAAAGACCCATTTTAAGCCAAGAAGTGAATTTTCACTTTAATTTTGGAAAATATAAATATATTATGATTTGAGAAATGCACTACCTTTTTCTTATATTTTAAAATTTCAGTCATACATTTTTTACAGGCAATTAGAGTTCATTTACACAATATGTACATTAGTCAACCAAAAAAAAAAAAAAAGAAAAAAGAAATTTCAATAGTACATCTGCAAAGGCCAGCTTATTCAGCACAGTGAATGTTCATGGCTCAACCCACGCTGCAGACTGACTCACGGTTAGCCTCTGTCTGCTTGCACGGTGTTGTCTGTCTGGACTAGCCAGGCATCAGATATGGCAGGCAGCCACCTGTAAAAAAGATGGCAAAAGGGCTCCCAGGCTGCATTAGTTTCACAATAGCTTCTCTACTGTGCAGCACCTTATCCCTGCTGTCCACATCTAAAAACTCACTAAAGGATAATAGGAGCGAAAGGCAGCCCTGCAAGCTTTTGCACTGAGCTCTTGCTCTAGGACTGGCTAACCACACCTGGCACCTGTGAGAATAGCTGCACCTATCTGCTGATTTACAGGCATTCGTAAATTATGCAGCACCTGCGGGCACAGTTTATGTTTGCTTTTCTCCACACTGGCAGTGGGCTGACATTCCTTTGACGGGGCGTAAGCTCAATATCTAGCCTAACAGAAGAAAACATTACCTATTCAAATAGAAATTAAGTTGACACAAAGTAACTGTGAAATTTTGACGAACAACAACTTTTAAAAAAGCTTGTAAAGAATCTGAAAAAATGACCCCAAAATAAAAACAGCTTTCAGAGACAAATGCGGCAGCCAGGTTAGTCTATCGTCTGCACGCCTCCACGGCACACAGGAGCGGACGCCTCTCAGGGCCAGACGCTGCAGTGGACCCCGACACAGCTCTCATAAGCACCTGCCTGCATGCAAAACTTTTTTCTTCTTTAAAGGTGACTTCATTCCTTGTTGCTATGGACTACGGCAGGTACTCATATATAGACTGTAGTTGTACTGTCTGCCTTCTAACTGAAATTCTACCACCATGCTCTGTGACATTTATAATTCAGTAATGTATAATAAAATTTGTGTACAATTTTCACAAATGCAAAAAAAAAAATCTGAGCAGGGAAAATGTAAGGTGCAGAACAAAACATGACTTGAGAAACTCACCTGACACTCCACATTTTAACAGTCACATTATATTCAAAATTTAAAGCTCTAGTTAATCACAAGAACTCTAACAATTCCTGCTACTCCATGTAGCACCTGCTACTGTAGATAATGCATTATACTTACACTGTTCACTATTCCAAACTGTAGACTTTATTGTCAATTCTAACTTTTTACTGCAAGGTTCTCCCTGATTTCTACAGTCCCTCTAATTGTACACCCACCCCCACTAGGCTGCAGTGAATCTCAAAAGCTCAGCAGCACGCTGAATTTATTTGGCTGCTTTAAAGAACACAAAGGTACTAATCACAACATTTGTAAACACCACATAGCTTAACTACCTGAATGTTCATCTGTAAAACGTTGAGGTAGTACTGTTTTTAATTAATAATATATTGTATTTATTAAACTGAATATTTATTTAATATCAGCATTGGAGGCAGCAGGAGGAGTGGTCAGAGCAATCACCTTGCAGGTGAAAGACACTCATCACGGTACTCCAACGGTAAATAACTGTAAGTACCTTAAAACACAAACAAGACTGAGTCACCTTGGACAAAAGTGCCAGCTAAATAATAGATAATAAATTAAAATAACAATCACTGTGCTTTTCTTCTGTTGCACTACATTCGTCAGACTTGTAGAAGTCCATCTCAGGTTTCAGTTGCATAGTCAAGGGATGGGGGGGAAATCAAAACATGGACTGATCTTGGATCAGCTGTAAATCGCTAAGGCATTTGAGACAATTATGGTTTTCTTCAGTGAGGCACTTGGTCAAGCAACTCTGACACTTCTGAATTACACCAAGTGATATGGACTTTGCTGGCTTGGTTTGCGTGCAGCTGGGGAAACAGAACTACTGAAGCTGGAATCAATAAAATGCAACATTTTCTAAAAATGAGCATTTTCTGCCTTAACGGGGAGATGAAGAGGCTGAAGTGGCTTGTCTTTCCTAATATAGGCACTCAAAACACACAGTTTTCAGTTTAGCCAAGAAAAAAAAACACTTAGACCTTCTACCTGGACCTAAAGCAGGAGGGAAATCCTAGCCTTCAGCAGCGAGTTCCCATCTCTCCATGCACTACTTTTAAACACTGAGACAGGAGTTCCTTCAATTCACACCTTTGCCTACCCGCAGCCTTCATTCCCAGATGAATCCGTGCCAGTTGGTGCGGCTACCCAGCTTTCACTGCAGGCAGGTGAAAATCTGCAGGGGCCTTAGAAGTCCCAAAGAACATTTACCCAATAGGCAATCAAAAATAACTGGCAGAACTTCTGCCAGGTGTAATTCATGACTCCAGGTCAACCTGCAAAAGTATTTGCTGTCATTTTCTTCTGACACAGTAGACCAGCACATCATGTGTCCTTGTCAACAGAAACGGAAATTGCTGGATCATTTCTAAGCTTAACTGCCCTTCTTCCAATCAAGACATTTTTTTACTTGGAATAGCTATGTATCATCTCAATGAAACTTCACCAAAAAAGTACCCCAAGGTTCCATGCTGGGTCCTCTACCTTTCAAAGCTTCAGGTAGAAATGTCACATTTATTACTTCTAGTAATCGCTAAAATCACTACTACGCTGAAGTCATTCATTTATTCCTTTTTTCCAAATAGAAAGAATGTAAACCTTATATGTCCCCTTGTACTGCATTAATCATTTCTGAAATTACAGTCATGAAGAGAAAATGTAAAAGCAGCATCAATAACAACTAGCTTCTATGTAAATGAAAATACTTTTGGATGATGTTGTTATGCATGCAAAACAACTTCTGTTCCTTTCTAACAACCAGCAGTTTGCTTGGTGAGGCTAGTTTATTATTTTTGGGACAATCTAGGCTCTGCGAGGTAAAGGGAGCACAGCAACGCAGGAAGACAATTGGGGTACTGTTATTTCCTCTTCATCACTTGGTTAGACACAGACAGCATTCAGAGAGCATTCTGTAGCATGCATGCCTTATTTCTCATGGCAAATTAGATAAATCATTTGCACGAAGTCATGGATAAATTAATGCTCTGGGTTTCTATGTCAGATTCTTAGTACGCACACGGAGGAGCAAAATAATACCATGCCTTGTATTCAATTTCATATTATTAAAAAGAAATTATATAACAATATACTTCTCTTAAGTCACACATGCTAGAGGTTCTAAAGTTTAAGTCCAATCCAAATCCATTGCATTTACAGTCCAAGCTGTATATGGATTCAAGCTAGACTCTATACTGACAAGTGTGAATATGTCCAGGATTGTTTATGCAACAACCACTGTGTCCAGTTATATCTCCAAATTCTGGTTTTCCCACAAGACAACAACAAACTGGACCTGTGTCGACCAAGCAAATTTATGGAGGCTGGAAAGTGTATTATGAGCTTAAGGCTTTGATTAACCAATTTCGCATAAACTGCACAAAACAAAACTCATTGTGTGGCAGTGAAAACCAACATCTCTCTTCTCAAATACAATAATCTACTATTTCAGCAAAAACCAATCCACCAAACGCATGTTACTTTGCACTGTTCCTCTCTAAAGTTTAAAGTATTTAAAAAGCCTGGTTTTATTCACAACCTCATGTGATGAACCGTCTTGAGCTGCTGCTGAAACTTAAAATTCCTTCCTCTCCATCTGATGCAGTGCCTGTTAACCATCTTCAACATCCCTACTGAGATGGTGCCCTTCATTCTGTCCCTTTTAAACAGTCTCTTCTCATAGGAACCTTCTAGAATGCTCCCAAATGTTAAACACCAATGCTTAAAAAGACTACCCTTAAGCACTTGATGTTGAATCAGCCCATCTATCTTCTGACCCTTTGATTCAAGACCACAGAATGTGCCATCCACTGTCATATCTTCCTTTCATACAAAACATGGTCAACTGGACCTTTACCAATATGGATTTCACTCTGGACAGTCCACCACAGTGCTCCATTTTCTGTCCCCAATTCACTTCCTCTGCACTTCACATCCATCACTTCTCTGGTGATACTGACAACGTCAACCACTCCATCCTCCTCAGAAAATGTGTCTTGTAGGTTTAGGTCACTCCCGTTTCAGCTCTCATTCCAAGTCTCACGATAGGGTAGCAGGTCCACAGCCCTACCTCCCTCCACACGTGGATCAAGGAGAGTATGCTTCAAGGATCAGCAACATCATTCCTTTTCAAACTACAGACTTCCTCCCTAAAGCTTCTACCATTCTCCCATGCTATCTCCTATCATGTGTACAATGGCAATATCCGGATCTTCCTCTGCCTTGCCACATATCACTCCTATATGGCCAAGAGCTTTTTCCAAGTGTAACACACTGTTCCATCCCTCCTCCTGTTTCTCAGCTGTTGTCCTGCCCCATATACAACAGATGTCAATATTTTCTGGTCCCTCTGTGTTCAAAGCATCAGTTTCAATACAGATGCCTCCCTGTCCTTCTCCCAACACACTTCCTAAGCAATCTACTGGTGTTGCTACAATGCAATAAAATTGTAGTACTGTTCCTGTAATTATTCAGGTTTCAAGTTACATTTGACTATGCAATTAGGTTATGAAGCCTGGTCACCACTTTCTTTTTTAGCCCCACCTAACTGCACTTTCAGATTTACAGTAATCCACACCCACAAGACCCAGGCATAGTCATAAGATGATGATGAAAGGTAGTAATGCATGAAGAAAAGCTTTTTATTAAAAGCCATATCTCATCATCTTTGGTCCACTGGGACCACAACCCAGCAGTCAAGTAGAGACCTGATCAATCAGCACATCAACAACCACCATTTTGGAAAGAATATGGTGCAAAACCATACAATATAATACAGAGGGTTGATGTAAAAAATTAAGCTTACAAAGAGAAAATTAGAGTTCCTACAGACCCTCTGATACTGTATAACAACTTCAACCATTCAACCATTCTGGTTGACAGAATAAAATTAACACACATTTTCAGTTTGTTTTAGAGGTGCTGCCCTACATACTTGATTCATACATTATTTGCTCAGATGCAATGCAACTTAATTTTAAAAACAAAACACAACATAGCAGCCTAGTGAAAGCAGAATAGTGTTACTAATGGTGATGTTTTGTTGAACCAGCAACATGACTGCTTTTCAGCAGTTGCTGAAAGGAAAAAAAAAGGTTGATTATTTGTACTGACCACTGTGTCCACTGACAGCAACCTACTGGTGCAGAGAACAGCTGGAGAAAATGAAACCCAAGATCCCCTGAACAACAAACCCTGAGAACACAGAACTCTGGGACATCGTTACAGGCATTAAAACAAGAGGGGAAAAAAGTCTGACTGTAACTTCATTGTTTTACATAAAATCTTGACAGAATGGGGGGCAGTCATCATAAAAATGTGTTTTGTTTCAGGGAGAAACAAAAATAACTAATGGGATCTTGATAAAGTCAAATTGTTCAGGTCATCAAGACAAGGGAAAATTTTAGGGCTGTCGTTTTCCCTCAGTTGGTGCCTTGATATGAGCATCTATAGCACCTTTTGGAACTCGTGCACCAAGACCCCAAAGACAAGGCACCAAGTCACTGTCTGGGGGCATCTGCTTGAGTAAGACCTCAGACTATGCCACTCTGGGTAAGTTCTTGACACCTGCTACAATAATTTTGACCAGTTGTATGCAAATACTAGAATCTCTAAGAATGTTTGCCCACAGTGCCAGATCACAATAAATTATACCAAAATCAACAATATATTAAAACAATAATCCCTAAATGACAAACGATCTTAGTATCTTTAAGGAAACGCCATTTCAGGTTTTTAATCTTCTCTCAATTTATGATTGTATTTAATCTAGTCTAATGAGGAGAAAAAGAGCCCCATTAATCTTGGTATGTGATGTTTAATATTTAATTGAATAACCTGTATTTGTATCTCTGCTGAAAAAAAGCCAAATTGATGGAGCATATAATAAATATTACAGCACTTTACCAGAGGAGTTTAATTTTTTTATTCTAATGCATAATACTACCAAATTAACAATTAGACACACAGAACACTTTGCATGCATTCACTTTGAAATTCCCTGACACATTCAAATAAAAGACAAATTTTACAGTGTTTCACACTGCTTAAACATGGATGGTTTGACCATAATTTATTCAAAGTAATAAAGTATTAATGAAAATAATGGCCCGTCTTAGTATGAATAAATTTCTTGAAATAACACAAAACATTTGTCAGCATGACAGACCCTCCTTTTAGCGTGTCGGGGTGCAGGTAGAATCACAAGAGGGCCACTTTGTGGAACAGATTGGATTGCCTTACAGCACTGTGCCGGACCTCCACGTGCATTGGCGTCCTGGAGATCTATCCTGGTACCTAACAGGAAGTGGATCTAAATATAGGCAATGAGCTGGCACCAGACACTCTCTCTTTGGACCGCAGTACAGCGGGGAGTTACGCCAGCTGATACATTCACTGCTGCAACCATAATGGCTCTAAAATTCTTAACAGACATGACACACCATCATAAAATGGTTCATATATGGCCAAAGGTTTCTAAAACCCACAACATGAAATACACAGCCAAAAAAGGTATTTACTCATAAGCACCAAGTGACCGCAATTTGGAAAATTATGTTGTGAAATTACGTCAACAACGTAACATAAAAACAACCTTTAATAAAAGCATGCTGTGAAGATCTGATAATTAATTTCCAGTTCAAAGTACAGGTGTTCCTGCCATTCCTACACCGATGTAAAGGTAATCATAATATTGTGTGGCTGTTGCAACATAACACTGTACTGGGCTACTCCACTATTTTCATCAGAATTTCTACGTCCATTCTCACTTTTGTTTCTCTTCCTCTAAAAATCAAAAGATTATTTTCTGACATTATCAAATATGTACATCTTAAACCAGTTTCAGAATCATTCTACAAAATATATTTATACTTTTATCTTTTGATGCAGACCACAATAAATCACTACATTAGGCCACATCTATAGCACTTGAGTAATGATTATAAAACTGAGACACAAGATGCATTTTGTACCTTTATATGAGTTCTAGTTTGGCCACTATTAAATGGCAAACAAGCACCAAGCTTCGGGGCTCATCTTGTACATGATTTCTTACTCTGTTGTCCTTCAGTGTAAGCACAGGAATTCACAAGGGTCTTTGTGCAAGACGTATTACAAAGGCAGTTATTACAAATCTTTAATTATAAAAGACCTTTTGGGATGTTTTATTACTTTTAATATTTTCCTACCACTTTTCAAGAAATCAGAACTAAAAATATTAGCGATTCAGACACAGTTTTGGGCTCTAATTGCTTGAGCTTAACAAGAACTGACAGGCAAATGCTAATTGACAATTAGCCCGTACATACAACCTGGAAACTACATGGCTGCAAATCGCTCACAGCTCTGATAACACACACTCACAAACACGACGCTACCAGAATATAATGCTTAGACAATGATAAAGGTCAGTCAGTCTAAATATCATTTCAGGTGTTCCTTCCAAAGATTTTATTGTAACTTAGTCATCTTTGCATGCCCTTTGAAAAACAACTTAATATTAGTGTAAAAGGAAATGTGCAAATTCATTATTCAGATATTTCTTTTCAGAAGGGTAATCATCATTACAAACAGTTTTAGTTTGATTTCTAACTTAAATTGGCCACAGATGTAGATTCAAAAAATACTCCAAGCAGAGAAGCAGGTAGCAATTTACATTGTCACTGGTTAAAAAAAATTAAGCACAAATTTAACCGACAACTGAGTCTTGCCCCAGGTCCCCAAAGTTGAACTGAAAATGAATCTCCATACCAGGTTGTTTAATCTTAAAACAAACATGCAGAACAGAGCCATTTCTGACATGTATAAAACTTCCAACAAATGCAGCCAGACATCGGAAAAAACTTACAGATAAATAATTTTAATTGAACAGACCTCTGTGTCCACAGATTTTTTTAAGCCATCCCAGTTGAGAAATAGGGTTGATGTGGCACTGTACCAGCAGAGCCAGTAAAACAAGAGTAGGCAGTAAACACAAACGTGGGCTTGTCTGTTCTGAAGGGCTGCCAGGTACAGTAACACAGGGGATTGCAGCCCAGCAAAGCACCCGGGCCATCAGCCATGCGAACAATAACTGGCTCTGTCAACAGGAAACACAAGGGTCCCCAAGTGGAGCATGCCAGGGAGAATATGGGCATGAGCCACCAACTGTGTTGTGGTCACCACTGGGCTTGGTCCAATCACTGATGTCCCTGCTATAGCTACCTTTGGGTTTGGTCCAATCACTGGTAACCCTGCTGTAGGTACCACTGGATTTGGTCCAATTACTACTGACCCTGCACTGGTCAAGCATAGGTTTCATCCAATCACTGATGACTCTGCTCTAGTTACCACTGGATTTGGTCCAATCGCTGGTGACTGCTCTAGTCATTGCTGGGACTAGTCCAATCACCAGTGACCCTGATATGATGTACACATTGTCACACAGCCATGTGGCCCTAGGCTTGGATCTTTTTCCTACACTGCCACCTCTCCCAAAATGCCACACAATCACATTTGAAATCACAACTAAAGAGTCCAAGCAGCATGTCAGTCTGAGGCATCCTGAGGCCGGCTGTTCCTCTCTTTGTACTGCCCACCAATGATGTTGCCAGGCAGCCAGAAACCCTGCCAGTCAGTCCAGAAACTGCTGGATATTGTCAAAGTGAAGGTCTTCAGAACAACAGCAGAAAGACCCCAAAGTATGGACTTCAGAATGACTTATTACAACTTTAATATGCACAAAAAAACCCTTTACAATGCAAGTGACCAATACATTGTTTTTTTTAAACATAATTTTACATATATTTACATGCTCATAAGATGATGTTTGAATTTGGTATAATCTCTGTGGCATGTAACAGATAAATATAAAACCTTAAAATCATAAATGCAAGAACCATCAGTATTAAGCAGCTTTAAAATTATGCAATTATTTAACCAAATAAACAAAACCTTGTTATACGGTTTCTCAGTTAATTTATAACCAGTAAGATTTTTCTGATATGAATTAAATATTTCATTATCTGCTCAAACAAAAAACTACAAAGCATGCACCAACATAGAAAATTAGGAACATACTACAAAAATGTAAACAATGCAGTTGCTGGAACATACAAAAGCAATTATTATTAGACATATGATTAAAGATAATCCAATATAGAAATTTCAAAGCTAAGCAGCAGTAACAATAGTACTGGTGTAACAGCCAATTGCTCTTTCAATAAAAAAGGAAATAAAAAGCCAGAAACCACTGTCATTTTTTTCAATAATCACCAAAGCAGTGATTTATGAAAAGCTACGAGCATCTCCCCACTGAACAAACCATAGTGATGTGGTCTGAAATCCAATTGTTTTTAACCATACCAATACTAAAATATATCAAATTAGCAATAACTTCACCCAAAATACCTGCGGCTAGATTCCTTACTCCATCAAAGCTTTCTGGCCAAAAAGGAAGATTAAGGGGCAGCTTTGCACTTCGTGGAAACATACAATTTAACAATAAGTAGGAAACAAATAAGCACATTGTGCAACACAGAGCTACCCATGCTCTTTGTAAAATAAAATAAATGATTTTTCATTTATTTAATTGTTTAACAACTTCCAAGTTACCAGTGCCTAAGACCACAACTTAAAATAAGAAACTTTAAGGAAGAGATGCACATACTCAAACATCATATTATTGTTATTGTGCACACAATCTATAAAATAGCTTGGTTGAGACTTGGCAGTTAACCAACATGAAGCCAGGTACAAACTATAATCTGTTTACGGGCATACAAAAGTTTTGTTTTGTACAAATTAACCTTTACTTTTCACTGAATACTTACATCAACTGTCATTTACCCTTGGCAGTCATAATATATCAAATTATTAATTTGCAAGCATTTAAATTTTAAAAAATTAATCTCACATATACCTTACTATACACTATGGTATACAATGAACACACATACCATATAGCAACATATATAGTTGGTCCCTGACTTACAAACTTTTGCCAAGGCAAATTTTTTTTAAAGTATTCAGCCTTAGTATTTATTTTCTCATAAAATGAACTATTATACCAACACATCAACTCATGCAACTGAGAACACTAGGCGTTTTTCAAAGTGAAGGAGGTGCATATGGAATTGACGACAAGACGCTGGCCCACTCTGGGTCACATTTTACTATAAAACTTTAAGTAACTAACAGCAACAAACTCTCAGTCCCAATTAAGTTCATAAGTAGGCGACCCACTGTACATCTCCAACCCCGAGATCAGAGCCATCCCAAGTGGTGCGAATCATGTTGATGATTCTAGGGGCCCAAACCTGGAGAGGGCCTGCAAAAGCTTTATTTATTTTATTTGGGGGGGGAGGAACTATTCTTACAGGGGGCCCAGAATTCCTAGCTACACCCCTGCCTGTGATCTTACACCCAATGAGCACATTTTGCAGGAAGGCCTGAGAAAACACACACTGCATATTTAATATGGCTTTGTGAACTGAAGAAGTGCAAAGTATTTAATCTCTTCTAAACTTGCTTAGTCAATGAATTGTTTTAACCTGTCTGAGAAACTAAGGAGATAAATTAATTTAGTCTTTACAATGAATACATACTCAAAAAATAATATTTATGTACCCTTTGAAACTTCAGTATCTTGGCAAATTTTCAGTAAAACAGAACCGTGCATTTCCCAGCTTGCCATGCAATAAATCTGAGGCCAGAATGAAATGAATGCTTGTGTGTGAACACCCGTGCAGCTCCCCTCACTGTCAGCAAGGCTGCATTAGCCCAGGTGAATTCTTTTATCAGCAAATACACTTTATCACTGCAGCGGCAGCCATTCTGCTACCAACATTCCTCCTATGGGGCGATCCCAGAGTTTAGAGCAGACTGCAAATGTTCCAAAACATGTAAACTCACAAAAGGAACATGTGTTTATGTTTTCCACAACAGAACTCAGTGATTCAGCACTTTAAAACAATACAGAGGTCTTTTCACATAAGACACCTGCCGAATCAATCTTGTTCACCATCTGCCTCTAAAGGAAAAGAGGCCTCAAGTGTATTCTTATTGAGTTTACAGGTGGCCTGCTACATATTCACACATCAAACCAAACAATAAGGTTCATGCATGAATTAATATTAAAGGATAGCAATACTGAGCCCAACAATGGAATAAGATAATTCCACCTGTCACTCTTAATCTACTATATACCCAGACAGAAAATATAGCTGAGATCACATTTTATTGCAAATAAGCTGAAATTACTAAGTCTTACACCAGTCATCTCCTGTATGATTCTTTAAAATTGATTCTGATGGTCTTATCCATGCAAAACTAATGCAATATCATCTTTGTCTGTTTTTATCTATTGTTTTATTCCTTATACATGAATCTCAACCATCACAGCATCCAAAATTAATAGAGTAAGCCATAAAGCATTAACTGTGAAAGACAAAACACTGAAATCATAACATGCACTTGCAGAATTATCTGTACACATGCACTGAGCAGTGGAAAAAAAATCAAGCAGCAACATGAAACTGATGCAAAGTCTCAAAAACCTGTACACAGAATGCTCTTACCTTGACATGTCTGTGATACACCGCTGACCTGGGTAAACATCTCCTCGGTTTTGAGCCAGGCCAGAATGAGACTTCCACGTCTCCATCAACGTGGTAACAGGAGACATCAGACGAGGCAAAGAGTTCGTCTTGTCACCCACATTGTGTTGGGTAAACGACATTGTTCCTTGTGCTCCAATCTGATAATGAAATGAATGTCCACCCGAATTAACACCGACAATGGCTGAAGTCTGCACACTATTATTCTCCTGGCTATAGCTGTCTTCCTTAGACTCTTGTTTAATCCCTTTAGGCAACCCATCATCAGGGAAGGATTCTGGCTGATAGCTGCCATTCAGTGAAGAAACAGGTGGTCCCAGTATTCCAGAAAGGCTGTACTCATCAATGTTATCCCTCAACGACAAGTAGGTGGTCTCTGATGCAGGAAAGGGATTTAGAGGGTACTGTTGGCCATTGTATTGAGGATTCACACAGGCCACACCTTTGTTTGGTTCATTTTTTATTTGCATGGAAAAAGGTGAGCCAGGTCTGCGTGTCTTGTCAGTATTCAGACACATGGTGACAGAGTCCCTGTTTGGCTCGTTTTTTATATACTTCACCATTCCCAACTGATCCAGGCCCACACTGTACGGCTCCCTGTCCAGCTTTTCCACTTGGAATTCAAAACCTTTGAACTCTTGGTCTGTCCCATCAGGACTGCAGATATCACCCTGCACCAAGCTGACTCCACTGCCAGACCGCTGAATGGGGAACCCCACGGAGCTGGGAGGGCTACACACAGCATGTGTGTTAACAGTCCCAGGACTTGAGACCGAAGGCTGCATGTTGCTGCTGTTGAGGCCAGTTGGGCTTGACACAGAGGACCTCATACTACCATTGCAAGATGGTGGAGATCTTACGCTACTCATGCTCTGGGGACTAGAAATAGGTGATCTCATCATGTTGGGAGGACTTGCAAGTGGGGATCCCAAATCCCTCGAACTACTAGGGCTGCAGGCTCCTGAAATCCTTTGACGATGAACAAGGGCAACACTAGGTGTTCCAGGAACTTGTTGTATGGGGCTATTTAAAGATAAGCCGGTATTTCCAAAGTTAGTTGGACTAGTAGTTGAAGAAACTAGACTGCTACTGGCAGGACTGGAGATGGGACTGCTGAAGTTTTGTGTGGCACTGAGAGAAGATGCCAAAGCATCAGACTCTTCCTGAACACCAGAGGAACAATCCGCTACAGGTATGCCAGTGGGGTGGGACACTGGTGCGTAACACGTGCCAGATAACAAATGTAATGGTTTAAGTTTTGGACTCCCCACAGTTTCTTCTGGATTTTGTCCAAAGTTGTGGAACAGTTTACCGAGGCTACCATGTCCACCTCCCTGTGAGTTCTGCTGGCCAAAGGTATATTCCAGTTCTCTAGCTGCATTCATATACAAGCCCATGGACTCTGCTACAGTTTTGGAAAGCTCTTTGGAGTCTACCTCCAACTTACCAACGCAGGCAGAGGTGTTTAAAAGTGGCAAGCCAAACGACTCCTGAGTCTGCCTAAGACAAACCTGTGGTGGATCTGCATTTCCCCTGCTGTTTTCCTTGTAGCCTGCTGACACATCAGGAGCACAGCTGATGTTCACAATGTCCATCAGAAGTTCACTGCTGGCCCCATTCTCCTCATCCATGGAGCAGGAATATTCCACTGTGTCTCCCATTCCATCCCACGTGTTGTCACTGTTAGATCCATCGAGGAATCCTCTGTATTGTTTGGTCTCCATGATTAGATAATTCATGCACCTGATTAAAAACAGAAACTTAAGACTCTAATTGTTTTAAAATTGTTGCAAAAATACTATTTTTAGCAATATCTGCACATGATCTGGGCATCTGTTTTAGGTGAATGGTGATGCTTATCAAAGAAAATTAAAAGCGTAAAACAGGAACACACACTATGCAAGTGGACACATTTCCGTTTGTTATACTGTTCATAACATAACAATGTATTTTGTCAAACTGAGGCCAGCATCTAAGAAAACTAGTGAAACGAGCAGCTATCAACAGTGTCCGCTGGCATGTAGATGAAAACAAATGGGAGGAATTTTTCAACTAGGAGCAAAATGTTCGTGCTTCCAACGATGTCTTTAACGGTTTTCGATATTTTCCTTTATTATCGCAGGAGTAGTGATTACTAGTCATATTACATTGTTAGATGCGCAACACTTGCTTTCGTTCTTATTATGTAAACCGCCGGGAGAGACGGGCGCCGTCGCCTTACGGCGCGTCACGTGGGGTCGTGGCGTTCCATTCCGGACCCCGCCCCCTGCGCACTCCCATTGGACCACAGGTGGAAGCGGCACAAACACATCCGCACGTGGTTGGATATTTCCACTGCCAGCCTCGCCCATCGCGCATGGCCATTGAACGGCAACAGCGAAGCTGCCCAAACACACGGTCACGTGGTTCGGCGTCTCGGCCGCGCGCTGGCCCCGGAGCCGCAACGCTGCTGCGACACTGCCTAGAAAATTCTTGCCTTCTTAAGGCAGCACGATATTGACGAGAGTAATAAGTTCACAAAATTACAGTCACATACGTGCTACCTGTATACTAACATGAAAGACGATAAAATCCTATTTTAATTGTCATGTTACACAGTTGAATTATACGCCAGTTTTTATTCTTATGTATAGTATCGTGTAACTCAGGACTTGACGTATAACGTTGTGCGTTAACTGATAATCGTACGGTTCCCTGTGTTCCTAGTTCTGTGTACCATCTCAAGATGTATTTTTAGGGGAAGGACGAGACCCCGCGACTCACGGACTGTTCCTGCAAACTCTTCATCGTCCTTAATTTGGTTTACACGGAAATAAACATACAGTGGGACAAATAATAATAATCCGACACTAATGTTACACGTAACGCCCATATGGGACAAGGAAGCGTCGTGTAACGTGACTAAATCACTGTCCGTGCAGTGAAGATGTACCGGCCATCAGACGTGGTGCGAAGGTACTATAGTAAACCGTCACCTGTGTCAAAACCCCTTCAGGAGTTTAAAAAAAAAACCGCGAGAAGAACTAGCAAACACCCCGCGCGCTGCATCCGACACGCTCCTCGAAAGGGTTAAATCTCTTTAAATCGATTTAATTCAACAAGCGCGACGACTATTTCATTTACCCCCCTCCGGTTTGTCAACAGGGCGCGAAAAAGTCAGAGGGGAAACAGCTGCAACGGTGAAAAAAGAGCATTTGTCGTAACGCGGTAATCTGTCACTTTTTCCAACATCCTGAATTAAAGTTTCTCACGTCAGGCTCGGCTAACAGCGATTCGTCTTCCACGTAGTTTAGGGTGAAATGTGAGGTTAAACTTTTGTCTGGCGGACGGCAGAAAGTGTACAACAAAACAGAAGGTTAAATAAAAAGCGTTTAGAAGGTCGGCAACTTCAACGCCCTAAGTGGAGCAGTGAGCGCCTCAGACAGCCACGCATTTCGCTCCCTTACCTTAAACTAGTTTGTCAGGTGTCCGTGCTGCTGCGGAGCAATGAAATATTGTTCCGTTGCAAAATTCCCGATATTCCCACCGCGGCATCGGCTGCCCCCCGCGGATCCGCTCCGCGCTGTACTTTCAGTTCGGTTCGCGGCGCACAGGTCGAAGCCCCGCGTTTCTCCTCGGCCGCTGGAGACCACGGAGCCGCTCGAGCCGCGCGCACTCGCCCCCGCCTCTTCCCCGTACCGCGCCGCGCGCGCGACACTGCGCGCTCTCGACGGAGTTTTGGCACAAACGGCGAAGGAGAGTCGGGGACCCGCCGAGCCCAACGTCACGCTGCGAGCGGGGGGTCCTCCTACCGCGCGGAGAGCGGCTCGGGAAGAAAGTTGCACTACAGTCGTGTGCGATTTCTGCCGAAAACCGCACATCATGTATACAATTCATGCCAATTTGTAACAAGTATGGTTTATTTATTTAATCAAACAATTCTTAACCGATAGCGTCCTTAGTGGATCAGGAGAAACAGGGGAGCCGTGTTATGGCAGCATCAGTAATTATTTTGTGATAGATAGATGGAGATACACAGTACAATAAGGACATCGGAGTAACGGGAGCAAACATGGTGAATAGTGCAAGAATACAGTGTAGCCTGTGAAAAAGTACCATGACAGTATGGTATTTACCCAGCACTGCGCCGGCAGCACGAGGTGAGTTCCAGTGCGACAGCCTGAGGATTCATTATTGATGCTGTGATGTACTAAATAAAGAATTTTGCACTTTTTTGTAGTAAAAGCAAAAGCGACTGATTCTGATGAGTCAGTAGTCGTTTTGTGGAGCACACAGCACACCGGGCGAATATGTGGCACTAGTGTAACCCTGCAAAGATGCTGCAGCCATGTCACGCTACTGTTGTTCTTCTTTTTTCCGAGCATCTTTCCATGCACCTGGACAATCATCCTTGATGTAACCAGAGGACAGGCTGTGTCCAGGTAGCGCTACCTTGAACTCGCAGCTCCTGATCTCCTGGTCCACAGCCATCTAGGTTGCTGTCTCTGCAGCCTCAGTAACAACTTTCATAGTCTCCCTCCTCTGGCTGCCAGTGGTACCCAACACACTGTAGATCCTATACAACCCCCCCCCCCCCCCCCC